>JANSTU010010604.1:0-15683 GCA_027564075.1 Bolitophila hybrida | reverse complement strand
AACAAGCAGGGTTCCGAACAGGGTATTCGTGCATCGACCACATAAATACCCTAAGGATCGTTATGGAACAATCAACATAGTTGAGATCCCCGGTGTACGCAATGTTCGTCGACTTCGAAAAAGCTTTACAGTCAAAGAATAGAGATTTTAAAGAGATGTCGAAGCCCATCCAACACAACGGTGAACCCGTCGAGATTGTTGGCAAATTCTTCTACTCCGGAAGCTTGGTAACTGTTGATGGAGGCACAGACATTGATATCTGTGCCCGAATCAACAAAGGCCGCTCAGAGTCTAATTAATAGACATTATCATAAATCCAATAATTGCTTAATAGTTTATTGTGTTACGATTTTAAAACCTTAAAAAATACATCAACAAACGGTTTTAACATTCGAATAGTCGGTTAAGTTTTACCAACAGATGGCAACAGGTAATGTTGCTTTTCGCTCTCCCATATGCGACCGCTAAGTCCTTCAGACTTATTAGTATAAGCTCCTTCTTCCATAAGTCTCTTGAAAGGATAATCGACAGACATATTAGAGATGAGATTCTAACAGGCTTACCAGACTGTTCTGCATATACCTGTGACGAAAGCTGACAAAGCTCTTAACATAATTCTCTCTTAGAGTTTTTTTATGAAGGTGCCATGTGTTTCCAACCATTTCAAGATGGATAGATTCCATGCTCAGATAGTCCACTCTTAAATTAATTAATGGGGCTTATATCTACCTATATAGTATGGTCGTCAATGACTTGTTAAACTCAATGTGCGAGGCTTCTTTACCCCAGCCCATATGGTTTTTATTAATTGTATTCAAGCCATGCAAAACACACGTAAACACACGTTTTTTTTTACCAGGAAAACTTGAATAGAAGACAGTCATCGGACAATAAATCTTGACCCCAATCCAGTACAAAAAGTATATACACCTTTGACAAATCATGTGGGATCTCTCGCCCAAAACGGTTAAATGGTTCTATACCGCATTTACTACTCGTATTCTATGCCTCAGTTCTATGGTGGCCTAAAATACGTAAAAACACTTCCTTCGGACTATGCCACTCCTAGATTCTGTTTTCGTAGAAACTTTGAAGTGACAATTCCTCTAACTGACGGGAGAGATATGGTATACCGACGGTTCCCTTCAAGCAGGTAACCTCGGTTTGTGACACGATACCTCCAATTGAGTTCTGATTTGCACTGGGAAGCCTTACTTCTGTCTTCCAGACTGAAGTTTGTTAACATACTCGTTTGCGCTAGAGAAATCTCATATTTTAAATATATAAACGCATTTACATCTGCTTCTTCGATAGTCAGGCATTTACAGTCCTGAACTGGCGACAGGAGCTGCAGAAACTATCTTCCAAAAATGTCGTATGCCTGATATGTCACTTGGGAATTACCGGAAATAAATTCGTCGACGTTCTTCTTATGAATATACTAAATATATTAATTTTTATTTATAGTTAATATAAAATTATTAAATGTTAGTATTTTGCAAATAAAATAAAACAAATACAATACAAGTAACTAGTATCTAAATAAAGAGGTACGGTTTGTTTGATAAAAAACTTAAAAACTAAATTATCACATTTAAACAAAAATCATTAATCTGGTCAAATCATAAATTTTGAATTACAACTAGGAAATAAAAGAGATATTACTGTTAATTGGCCATACAATAAACTCGGTTTTTATAGCTGCATTATCCTCTAACAACTGGTCCGTTGATCCTGTCATCCTTTCGGCGATATGTTGCTTTAGAATGCTTTTTGTTTGTACAGACGTTGATGATTCCGGCATACATTTTTCTAGGGATATGGTGATGGTTTCTTGTCTGCTTGTTGATTTTCGTTTTGATAGTCGTGTTTTAGAAGAAGTCTTGGATTTAGTTAATATGTTACCCTGACTTTCAACTAAAACAATATCAATTGTTTCCGGTTTGTCTGCCTGTAAACAAATATAAATAATAATATATCATTATTATTTAATATTGTTTTGGTTTTACGTTTTCAACATTGACATCGGTTTCTGGAATTGTTGACAGGGCATTTTTCCTGTTTACACTTGCAGCCTTCTCGAAGGCACGACTGTGAATCAGGAGATGGCGTTTTAGATCGCCACGTACACGAAACTTTTTCCCACAATATTCGCAATTATGTGGCTTTTCACCTGTGTATTTTAGAATATTATATAGTTATATAAAAAAACAACATACTAATAAATTACCTGTATGTATTTTTCGATGGTCCTGCAGGTACGAACTGGCCCGAAATGTTTTATCACAAAATTCGCATTTGTACTTCTTCTCACCCGTGTGAATGCGTCGGTGCAAAACGAGAGAGTATCGACGCGAAAAGTCTTTTCCACAAAATTCGCACTGATGATTTTTTTCGGTAGAGTGCAATGATGAAATGTGATATTTCAGATCACCCCATTGTCGGAACGCTCGATTACAGAACGAGCAGACATACGGTTTGTCTCCGGAATGAAGTCTTACGTGCACCTGAAATGCAAAAAATTTTAGTAAATTTATACTTGGATTTTGTTTATCTGAAACTTACCTTTAATGCACTGCTGGAAAAAAAGCTTTTACCACATATTTCGCACTGATGCGGTCGTTCACCGGTATGTGCTAAAAAGTGATATTGCAGGGCATTTTTGGAGTTACACACCTTGTTGCAACGTTTGCACCTGTACACTTTTCGCATTTGCTTCGGTTTTTTTTTCGAAAAACCACTATCAATATTTTCGTTATCAGTAACCTCTACATCTTCTTCAATAAATTCCCGTAAGATTTCCTCTGATGAAAGTTTTCGTTTCGATTTCTTCTTTTCTATCTCTGTTTTCTGTTTTTCATTAACTTGATCTTTTACAATATCTTCAGAATTCTTCTTGGTCTCGCCAACAACGGCTGTCGGTGTATACCATTCTTTCATTGTAATTGGAGTACTTATTTCGTTCAAATTATTTTCAATGTCTCTTTGAACAGTCTCAATAGCACCACTAATTCCTTCTAAAATATCTTCGTTATCACTAAACTCATTTTTGTTATCATTTATATTGTATTTTTCTTCACAGAATTCTTCGTCAAGATAATCAATAACATTTTCAGACTGGTTAACCTGATCGGACACTGCCGATAAATCCATGGCAGCTGGTGATTCCTCCATTTCAAGAATCTGAAATACACATAAGTGTAATTAATTGCAAATATACATTTTTAGATACAATTAGCGTACCATCGTTTCGGATATATTATTAGGTTCGTAGTGTCTCTTAAGATGAGAAAAAAAATCCATTTGTGATTCACATTTCAATGAACATAATTCACATGTATAATTGACTGGCAATTCCACAGTCTGAATTTCCATTGTTTTAAGCTGTATAGCAGAAGTTTCACTCTTCAGTTTCGGAGAAATACGCTTTTTGTGCGGAAGATTTCGTGTGGTATCTCTGGGCGGATCATCATTATTGTCGCATTCATTAAAAAAAACAGCATCATCACTTTGTTGTTGCTTATCAAATAAATTAATTATTATAATATTATTTGCGAGACGTATATCTGAACAATTACCTCAAGTCCGTGCTCCTCTTTGACAATTTGATTGTGAATATCGACAAATGTGTTTTGTGTCAGTGGCGCCAATGGAGGCATTGCATTCAAATTGGACTGAAAAAATGAAATCTATTAATTTATTTAAACAAATATTTATATTTCTTGAAAATTACCTTGTTAGACACAATAACTTGTCTTTCGTTCGCAATCAGCTGATTAGGCTTTGGAACGTATTGCAGAAAAGCATGAGTAACACGTTGCTGCGGGTTGTTTTCTAGTTGGTTTGTGCTAGGTTCTGGATTCAAAGCATTACTTATATACTGACGTTCAATGGCAGTCTGTTGTTGAAATGTGTCTGCTGGATTTTGTAAAATATCCATAACAATACCATTTGGAAGTTGAGTTGAAATATATTCCGTATTTATTAGCGTCTGAAAACACAAAAAATACACATTTTTGAATTATATTATTTGATGAATGTATATATACTTACATGATCTATATATTCTTGATCATTGGATCGCGGCACGGTTATAAAATGTAGTGTACCATTTTCTATGCCTCGAAGTACACTGGGGTTAAGCCTATTGATTTCACCCTTAATAACCAAAAATAAATTAATATAAATAAATTAGTTTTGTGGTATTTGCTAATAAAATACCTGTAAATTATGTATATTGACATCGTGCAGAATGTCTCGTTGACTCTGTTCATCCATAGCAGCTGTGGCTAAACCATTTAGTTTTTTTTTATTAAAATTGTAACATAAATTTCCCGCATAAAAAAAAATATTAAAAATCTGACAACCGTGTTGAAAAACAAATGAACATATGGAATTTCGTCATTAATCTACATTTTTTCAATCGTTTGGTCGCATATTTCCACCACGGCTGTATCTTTTCATATTTCATATCTTTTTAAATAAAATAATAATAAAAGGATATAAGTGTACATCTGCAGAATGGGTCTTATCCACGCAAAACAACTTCCGAAAACAGAAGAAACAATTCTACCAGCAGCTAATCTTGAACATTTCAAGGAAAAACGAAGTGTTGCTGAAAACCCGGGGACATACCAAGACCTACACAAGTCGACCAAGGAAGTTTTACCAATGGTATTCGAAGGACTCAAGCTAGCCTACAATAAACCGATGAGTAATCACTTCCAAGTAACACATCTTATAAATGTATCGCCCGATGATGAGAATGGATATAAGTTTTCTTCAACTTTTGTTGGCACCAAGAAATTCACTGAAAACGAATTTTTTCCGGTTCTTCTGGGAGATATTGACAGTAGTGGCAATTTAAATGCAAACTTTATACATCAGGTAACCGACCAAGTGCGATGTAAGGTAAACGCACAATTCAAAGGTTCTACAGTGACCGGTCAATTACATAGTGACTATAGAGGACATGATTATACTGCATCTTTAACAGTAATGAATCCAAATGTATTACGTCAGCCGGAAGTGATAATTGGGCAATATCTGCAGAATGTTACAGACAATATTGCCCTTGGCTGTGAGATGGCATTTTTTAGATCCGCACCGGCTATAAATAACACTGCAATTACACTGGCAGCAAGGTTAAAACGAGGAAAAGAACAGTGGACTGCTACCGGTGGATCATCAGTTGGATTTAATCTATCGTATCATTATCAGCCCACGGAAAATTTACAATACGGCGTAGATCTTTTTGCAAATGTACGAAATCGTGAAGCGCTCGGACTATTTTCTTATCAATTCAATATGCCGAAGCAAGAATGGATGTTTAAGGGTATGTTAGACACACAGTGGAATGTGGCTGCAGTCCTGGAAAAACAATTGTATCCGACTCCAGTAAAATTTATGCTTAGTGCTCACCTGAACCACACCAAAAACAAACTACGCTTGGGATGTGGTATAGTATTTAACTAGTGTTTCTAAAAATGTATTTATTTATGTACGTTAGTGTCAGCAGATTAATTATAAAACAAATTTAAAATAAATTATTGTTTTGTTTACATTTTGTTAGGCCATATCGATATCGAAGGGAAATATTTGTGGTGACATATATATTCACGAGTGCCAGACATGCATCATGCAGGGACCATCTAAATTCTAAAATATGCGTTCGCCATTGTTATCTTTTCTTTTAAATTTAAGATCGTATATAAACAATGTGATGATAAACTTCCTTTAAAATAGTCGACAATAGGTAAACTATAAACAATTATTTAATTATATCCTAAATTAATGTTAGTAGTGATAAAATATTAAGTAATAATTGGTTTGTTTATATCTAACACTTACGAAAATATGACAACGCTGCTATAATGGTCAAATGCGATTTGTAGATAGATTCTAGTGCAAAGTGCGACACCAATGCTTTTTTGATTAATCAAATGTATCTATGTCGGTATTGCAGATGACTTTGGAGGATATATTATTATTATTAAAATTTATTAAAAAATAATATATTATATTTTTTTTAAATTAATTACAAATTAGTTCATTATAATATATTATTATAAATGGTAAGAGCAAAATATTATTTTGGGTTAGGTTTTAAAAAAATATTTATTTATTGAACAAATATATACACCATACACCTGTATTTTTTCATTACTCTTTTTTAATTTATAGTTGGAGTTATTATTATTGTATAATATACATCTTTATTTTTTTCCTTAAATTTATAATTAATGAATAGTTAAATTTCTTCCAAAACATTTGAAAATTTCATTTATCCCGAGTAATATAAGAACTCTACGAATGAAATGAATAAATGAATGATGGAAATTTAACCATTTCGCGGAGGAAATACATAACTGCTCAAATTAATAACCCCCTCCCCCCAACAAGGTATATATGTAGGTGAGGCGAAAGTAAAGTTTCATGTGTCATCCCGACCCTAAATATAAACATTTTATTGAATAGGGGGAGGTTGAATTGTCTAACCGCGAAATTTGCGTTTCGGTGTTGATTCTTTCTATTAGTTTTGCAGATGTGTACATTTTACTGGCTGTTAGAGTGGGTATAGAACTTTAGCACTCTAGCAATTACTCCGTCCTTTTTGTTACTTTATGCGGTTCGTGAAGGTTTTAGGGTTTGTCAAAAGCAATAGCAGAAATAGGGCTGATTATGACTACATTTATAGCAACGATCAGTTCAGCTCTTTAGAAGATCACTACTGATTGCGGTAATGATCCGTTAACTTTTCGAAGAATACCTCTTCTGTAGAACAATACGGCAATATTCTTCTGCTTTTGCGTTTTTGACCAGACACTAGATATGAAAACACAACTGTGTCTTGCAGTGTTTTGGAGTTGAATTGTCTGCCGTGTAGATGTTTTAGCTATATTCAGATGTGTGTTTGAGGTCGCTCCAGTTATGCACATGAAATAAATATTCGATGTGTTAAAAATGAGTAAACATTTTTCACGATGTATGTAGGCGACTATTGGCATGTTTCCAAGCACATTGGAAAATTGCATTCTGCAATACGTTTATTGAAGATTTTGTTCGCAAGTTATGTAATATGGCACATTTTGGCAGATTATTTAATAAAACGTAAATCTGTTGTCTGTGCTATGCGACTTTGAATGGGCGGTATACATTTTTGTCAAGTGAATTCTTGTCAATGTGAACGCAACCTAAATGTATTGCGTTTTGAAGCAACTATTTTCTGTCACAACATTTACTGCTTGCACAAATGTTGCTTAATAATACAGCAACATTTATTATTATTATTGTTCAATCGTATTTATATATTTGTCTTAAATATAAATCAATAATAATAATAACATGAATATAAATAAATAATAAAAAAATGAACCCATTCGAAAAACAAAGAACGTGTCGATCTGCAATTTTTAACGCACGATCGTCACGCTTGTTTTGAGTTGTCCAAATACAGAATCGCTACCTTGAAGTCATATATATATATATATATATATATAATGAGGTTATATTGTTTTTATTGTCATTGTTTAATAATAATTACTGTGGCTACAGTAATTGGTGATAATTTCAAAATAAACTTTTATCGAAACTACCTTTTAGGTGGCAACGATTGAAATTAAATAATAAAAACATAACCACATATTATTAACACCATACAATACTAATATTTCAATTTTTTAGAAAACTATGATTGCAATACAATCAGAAAACTAATCTTTTCTTCTGAACTTAAAAAAATAAATATTTACTTAACAATATTTAAATAATAAGCGGTGTTGCAAGTAGCTAATATTGTTTACGTGGACTGTGAATTACCGCACTACTATTGAAGGTCTAGTTAGCGATTTAGGCAGATTATCTCAACATCAAACTATTGAGATAATAACAATTTTATCCAAGCGAGGTTGATCGACACCCACTTGCGATAAATGTTAATATTAAAATTACAGTTAAAAATAAAAAAAAAATAAAATGTTATGTAATAAATTAAATATATATATACACAAAATTGCAGATGACAGATGATGCTTAACGCATACATATTTCGATATGCAACGCTTGGATATAGCAACATTAGTTGAGATAATCTGCCTTTATCGAATATTCTTCGGATCCTTTGGTTTACGACGTTCTGTGTTGTTCTCGATCGACTTATGTGATTAAAGCGTAAGTATACTTTATCTGTAATTAAGAGAACATTCAAATTTCTTGGAATAACAATATATGTTGGTTTATTTTAAACTTCTCTTTATAACAACTTTATTTGAAAAATTGTGCCTTTTTAAAACTAAACGGCCTTGAGATTTTTTTCTGATTTGTCCAAAATAATTTTTTTTAAATTCATCTTATAATCCGCCGCTACAGACCGTAAAACATTACTGCTATTTGTATGCTAAACTCTCTTTTAACAAAAGTCATTCGTAATTAAATTTATTTTCACTTTAATACAACGCAGGTTTTCCTGATTTCTTTTTTTTACAATTCATAGAAGTTTTACATAGAAAAATTGTATATTATAATTTTACGGAAAAATCATATCTAATATTGCCGTTACACACAATTGATATTTTACAAAGTCTATATCGTCCTAAAAAAAACATAGTTAAGTTTTTTGACCAAATCTGGAACTTTATTATAAAAAAATTGGTTACAATCATATGGTTTTATTTAAATTTAAATTGGTGTTGTCTTATCAAAAATGTACTAGTGATTCATTTATAGATTCTCTATAGTCTATAGATTTTGTCTGTATGTGTGTGTGTGTGTTTGTATGTGTATTTGTTTTGTTTTTATTATATAATGTCCAGAGAATATGGCTATATTTGTGTGTAGCCGTGTTTCTTGAACCGATCCGAAGAGTTTGTGGTGGGTTTTGCGAACCATATATACGGAAGATTTCAGGCCATTATACAGAGGAGGGAAAACATTAAACTATATTTAATACACAATATACATATATTTATGATTATTAGAAATATAAATATATATATTTTTATGCAATATGTATATTTATGCATACTTTAGAAATAAAATATAAAACGAGCTATTTCAGAGTCGAGTACGAGCCGTAAAAACAATTAAAAAACAATAATAAAAATTAAAAAAAATGCCATACATGTAAATGTGTTCTGAGAACGCACTATTTTGCCTACGGATTATACTCCTTGTAAAGATTGCACGCGGTGGCCAATCTTCTGAAAAGGTCCAGAGCATCAAAAGTGAAAACAGATAGAATATCTAACGAAATAATAATTATATTAAAAAAAAAAACGAATAAAAGCTGCGGACTTGGTCCGAAAATCAACATTGATAAAACGCGCACGCATTTCTGTGTTTGTGTGTGTATGCTATCAACTGAGCACGCGCGAGTACTGTTTTAAATGTATGTATAGCTGCTAATTAAGGGATATTTATTCGCGTGTCTGATTCTTCTAAGGGTATTAATAATAAGTAATTATCTTATAAGTAAATAAAGTATAGAACTAAATGTGGGATTATGTTGTCCAATTTATGTGTACTATAGATTGCCATTTGTATAAGAGAACTTTAAATACCAATAAAAAATTCGGGCAGTATTCCAAATCACAATAAAATGGACAACATAAGCGTTTGTATTTAGCTTTATATTTTCTACACGCTGAGGGGTTTCTCGAAAACAGAGAATAAATTGGGGGATTGAATTTGTGTACACAAAAAAACACAAAGGTTGAGGTCTGGATTTGTAAGTGAGGCGCGGATGCTCAACACCGCAGTTGCACAACAGTGCGTTGTGTATATATATAATTGTATATAATATATAGTAATCTATTGTTATTGACAATTGTTCGGGTAGATGTTTAAAACGAAAACCGATCTGTTGAACTCGGGTGCTTTGGACGAAGTGCAAACAAACTGGAGATGAATATAATATAATTAGTTAAGGTAAATGTGTAAGCATAATTTAGTCCGCGGCCAGAAGGGGTTTTTTTGATTGTGGGTTTGATGGTTTTTTGTGTATTTGTTGTTGTTTGTTCGTGGGTTAAATTAAATCGATTGCAGTAGAATATGGTCTACTGAGCATGGGTGACCATGTGACTTTGCAGGTGTTGCTGGGTACGGAACTGTTTGTGACAGA
Source organism: Bolitophila hybrida (assembly GCA_027564075.1). NCBI lineage: Eukaryota > Metazoa > Arthropoda > Insecta > Diptera > Mycetophilidae > Bolitophila > Bolitophila hybrida. The sequence continues at coordinate 5,566 of JANSTU010010604.1, read as the reverse complement.
CCGTACAGAAGCAGCACAAAGACGTATCAATGCCCAGAAACGAAGAGCTTGGCTGGATGTGAGCGACTTGCAAGTGCTGCGCCAAATTTGCTGGATTGATAAACTTTTTACCGCACATCGAGCAACGGTGCAATGGGTTTGTCATGTACTCATCAAAGGGATGGCCAAATGGGCGACCCAATGAGTTGGGCACCAGTGAATTGGGAATCAGTGAGTTCGGAACGAGTGAATTCGGCACTAACGAGTTCGGTACGAGTAAGTTGGGAACAAGCGAATTTGGCACCAATGAATTAGGCACCAACGAGTTCGAGGCTAGCGAATTCTGAGCCAACGAATTCGATGGACCCGAATTTTGGGACTGGTGCTGTTGAGAATTGGGCGCCAGCGAATTTTGTGGTGCCAAACTATTCGTGTGAGTTAGCTGATGCTTTTTCCGCGTACTGAATTCTCGGAAAGTTTTACTGCATACCTCACATTTGAATGGTTTCTCACCAGTGTGTATCATCAAATGGCGTTTCAGATTGTGGCCACTGCCAAACACTTTGTCGCAAATGAAATGAAATGACAAATGAAGGCTCGTTTATGGCTGCCGTTCGTTTGGGGCATTTCGATTTTTCGTATCGCCTGCGATTTTTTTTTTGCGCCGTGTCCTTACGCTCGCATAATGCACATTTTGTGGGATTCTACACCGATGGCGCATTCCGATAGCATACCATGCACTTGTAGGCGGCATCCTGAGCATGAATCTTTCGGTGCTTTTTCAGGTCACTGAACTCCCTGAATCGTTTCTCGCACATGTCACAACCTGTAATGTAAAGTTTGGGGTTAACTTTATAAATTATTATAAAATAAATCAAAATTATTATATCAAATATAAGTAATAATTAATTTGCATTCAAAATTATTTTAAATTAAAAATACCCTTAAATAGGTTTTTTTTTTAATAATTATTAAAAATCATTAATTAAATTTTCAAACTTACCATACGGTCGTTCACCACTGTGAATCATCATGTGTCGCTTGAGATTGTAGCCGGTGGCCAGAGATCTGTCACAAATACGACACAGGTTCGGTTTTGTCGGATCGACGACTCCATTCGAAGCAGCTGCAGCATTCTCGGCCAGCGCCACGCTGTCGTTATTGCTTCGTGGTACATTAGGCTCATGCTTAAGCTTAAGCTGATCGTACGGATTCAAATTATTGTCTTTTCGTTTGTACGACAGATTCTCTAGCATTAGCTGAGCCGGGTCCCATTCCTCGGCCACATAACGCGGAAAGTCTATATAAAAAAGAGAAGCACACATTAAGTACCATTCATGGACCACACGAAACAAAAAAAAAAAAACTGCGCAACCGCGCCAATTACATAATCATCACAATAAAAATAAAATTCAATTTGGAAACAGCAAGAAGCCGAAACAAAAATATCCCGATTTTGACCTAGATGTATACCAACGGGCATGTTGTACCTATTACAATAATAATTGATTCACAAATTTACTACTGTGTATGTATGATATGTTTATATATGGATAAAATATGCTAAGCATAAAATGTGTACCGTAGAATCCATTTGTATAGGCAGCATTCACGTTATTGTCCTCGTCACCAGCAGTTGTCAGGCTACCTCCCAGGCCCGATTCGCCGTGCAGCTGATGAGGCGCTGCCGAATTCGACGTGGGTATGTGGCAATGTTTGCCATTTAACAAATCTCCTCGCGCAATCGCTGACCTGTCGTCCGCCTCGTTATGTTTTGATCCGGATTTCGCACTTTTGCGACCCTTCAGAGGCATTAAATTCATGCTTTTAGACGATAGCAGTTCCATTACATTTAACGCGCGACGATCGTAATCAGAAACGAGTTTTGAGACGCATTAAAAGCAATAATGTACTCTTTATTCCAAATTCCCCGTCACACATACGCAAGGTTGTTGTTTTGGAGCCAGCCAATGTTTACCAAATCCAAACCTTGGAAATTTGGTATCGTTGGAACGGCGGAACACTCCGGAACACGTTGCTCGTACGTTGGCGTAGAATATTACAGGTTTTTTGGGTGTTTTTGCATAATTTTTTGTGTTTTTAGATCGCTTCACAAAAATACACTTGACAGCTCTCCCACAAACATTTTTTTTTATTTTTTTATTCGAAGACGCCTAGATTTTTGTCGTTGCGTGTAGTAGTAGATTTTGAATACGTGCGTGATGAGTAAAATTATAAAAACGCGTAAATATGTGTTGTAAATAAAATAAAATATATTATATTGCTCTTATTATATTTGCAATCCGAGTGTAATATTAGTTACGAAATAAATAATAATAAATAAATTATTATAAATTATGCAAATTGGCTGCAACGTCATCATACACACGAAGATTTAACAAATAGTCTTACATTATTAAAATTATATACATTTTAAAAAACTTACACAAATTTAGAATAGTTTAATAATATTTAGAATGTATCAAGATTATACATATTTATAATTTAATTATAGAATCTATTTTTAGAAAAAGCGCATGTGCGCGCATGAAAATTTTGCGTGAATGTACTAGATGATTTTTGTGTTGGCAGCATTGTGTGTTGCGCGTGCGCGTCTGCTCATTGCAAAATCTGAGTAAATGAGTAGAACTGATCATAACAGAAAACAGTATGGCCGCTACGATTTGATGCTTTGGCCTCTTGCTCCACCTCATTTTCTACAGTAATACAATTTTATAATGTATTTTATCATTAGTTAGTACATGTGTTAGTGACTTTAAACTCAAATCGTATACAGGACAATTCTAATTTAAGTTTAATTGCAGAATTAGGTACGAATTGCGTCTGAGAAAACTGAATGTACTTGCATCATAATATCAAGAAGACGGCTTACTGGGTCAAACAAGACAACTTGCAGAAAATCAACGATGAACGATTTACAAGCCGTCCACACGTGTGACATTTGTGCACGATCGTTTCGTAAGGAGAGCGGTCTAAAGCGACATCAGACCGCCGGTCATAGACCACGAAAATATGACCTTGGCATGACAATGAATCCACCGACATTGGCAAGACCTCCTTCGCCCCTACAGATGCCAGTTATAGTGTCACAGTACGCAACTTGTGCGATATGCAACATTCAGTTTCGAAGCATCGAAGAATATCACTACCATGAAAAAATGGAACATTCTATGAAGAATGTCATGAAGTGTACGATTTGTGGATGTTTTCGACGTTCCGAAGGTCTTGCCAAGCTGCATCCGTTCAAATGTGAGTATTGTGTGTCACGAGAAAACGTTTATGAGGTTAAGCCAGTTGTCATCATTCAGCCGCAACCTCGGCAGGAGAACTTAAAGGTATCTTCAAAACGTTCGCAAAAATTGGCAGCACAGCAGCAGCAACAACTTTCTTTCAATAATTACCCTGTGGTAAAATCGAAAGTACCGAAACCCTACAAATGTACCCAATGCATTAAGAGTTTCTCGCACTCCAGTACTCTGGTCATGCACAAAAAGACGCACACCGACGAATTCAAGTATCAGTGTGAGTTTTGTGGTAAAAAGTTCTTTTTGAATGAATACTATATGCGCCATATGCGTGTGCACACTCACGAAAAGCCATACAGCTGTGATGTATGCGGAAAATCATTTTCCCAATCGAACACACTGACACAGCATACACGTATTCACACTGGCGAGAAACCTTACTACTGTGAGGAATGCGGGAAAGCGTTCAGCGTCAAGGACTACCTGAACAAACACATGAGAACGCACTCAGGCGAGAAACCATACGTATGCCATCTATGTGATAAAGCATACTCTCAGGCAAGCGGTCTAAAGACTCACCTACGCATACACGCTGCCTAAATGCGATTTTATAAACAGTTTTGGTATAATCTAAAAAAAATAACAAATATCGACAGAGAAAGTGGAAAAATTCTTAGATGTAGTAGTCTAGATGACGTAAAAAATGTTCTTCGAAGCCCCTTTTAGTTGTATTTATTATTTTTGTTATAATATTTTGTATTTTCTATATATAGTTATATTAAATTTTTTGCGTAATTTAGTTATTATTAATTTCAATGAACCAAAACTGTTTATTAGCACATTTGAATCATATTAGACGCTTTTTTAGTCATTTAAATAAATCACTGTTGAAGTGATGTTGTTAAGTACACTTTCATCTAGAAATTTAACCTTTTTTTTAAATATGATCTTTCTTTAAAATGCATCATCAGTTAATCATATAATTTCAGCAATGCAAATAAATTTTTTTACTGTTAGATTTAGATATTCAATTTAATTTAGTTTTGTTTATTTTGTACACTGATTTTTTTCTCTACTGTAGTATATTATTTAAGCAAAAACCTAATTTTAAACAGAATATGTTAATGTTAACTGAAACAATGCACGGAAATTGTTTGTTTGTTACCTCTGGATTGCGTTTTTTTGTTGTATTAATAAATTTTTCTTTAAAAGGACGCCTTTCTTTTGTATTTTTTTAATAATGAAATCCAATACGAGTTTACTTTTATTAGTAGGTTTTTAAATGTAAGAAATTTACTTAATTTTTGTTTATATAATAATCCAATTGTAATGATATAATATTTTAAAAATAAATTAGAACGTTTAGAATTTATAATAATAAATGATACATTATAAAAAAAAAAACAATTCTTTAATTTGACTCTGAAATTCGATTTATTTTCATATTATTTAATTATAATATTTTGAAAGTGATTTTAATACTCAATTACTAGAAAAAAAAAATAAATAGGCTTGATCTTATGTGCAATTGTGCATGCACGTGATGTTTAATTTTCAAAATTCATAATATAAATCTGAGGCTTTACCATGACATTCGCCAGCGATCGAAAAATTACCTACATATTTGGTACCACAACATTCAATATTTATTGCTACTATGGACAGCGTCGGGCGTACCATACGCTTTTTTGTTCGCAACGTTTTCTTGGTTGAATATCAGTCGAACAGTGAATTATTTTAAAATAATAAATAAATGACACACAAATTAAAACAAAAGAACGTTTAAATTTGAGGTTGTCGTTCAACTTTAGTACTTTATTTTTTTTTTTAGCCTTAAGTCGAAATTCAAAATACCGTTTTTCTAAGTGAATCGAAAAATCGTAAATTGGAACCCTGAAAATCTGCGAGTTTGCAGATTTTAATGTACACATGTTTAATTCAACGAATCACTCTATGTCTCTTAATTAACTTTTGACTACTTTTACTCTTTCTGTTTTGTTAACATTGAATTTGCGTCAATTGATAGGAAAATGGTATATGGAGAGGATTTAGAGACAACATAGTTTGGGATTCATTCGTTTCACTCAGATGATCAGTTATGCGACTAGAGGATTGTGGAAAGGCTAAATATTATGAACCGATGCTCAACTTATTCAAAGCTGTCAACTAAAATACTGTGGCGTAATACAGGGTGGGGCAACATAACCCCCCGATTTTGTAACGCAATAAATAAAAAAGTATTAAAGATATTTGTTTATTTTTTTAAATTATGTGTAGGAAATATCTTAAAGTTTTTTTTCACATAGTTTTGAAAATCATAT
>JANSTU010010593.1:0-15693 GCA_027564075.1 Bolitophila hybrida | reverse complement strand
ACACACATACACATACACATACACACACACACATACACACACACACACACACACACATACACACACACACACACACACACACACACACACACACACACACAAACACACACAAAACACAAACTTCGAATAAATTCGAACTTTTGGCAATTTTTCAGTGAGGAAAACCACTACCTACGAATCGATTGCAAAAAACCGCGACCCTCTAGCTCCACTGGAAGGGGTCAAACTTTAACCGTCAGTCAATCAGTTAGTCAGTCAGTCAATCAGGACTCATCTGGTTGTATAGTATATAGATTATTATACTCACATTCGTGTTATTATTATTATTTATTCATATTTAAGACAAATATACATACAACTAAACAAATAAACAATAATAATACCACAATAGTTGTGCATGCAGTACCTCCAGCTGGTGTGACAGAAAATATTTGGTTCATAACGCACAACACCGCACGTACAAAACATTAGGAGTGCGTTCCAAAATAGTTGCTTGATTTCAGAAGATAGCTTGTGAAAAATATGCACAGAATCGTTACCCTTATGTGCGAACATCTCAAATTAAGACTGGCGTAATAAAGTATATGTGTAAACAAATAAATTCAATCTGGCTTTTTAAATAACATAATTTACCATATATATTTTGCGCCTAACTCAAATCTAACACTTTTTCCAAAAGAGGATCTTTATTTAAAATAGTTTTTAGAATATAAATACATGATTAGTTGGAGTTTATGTTTATTAACTTATATTGATTTATAAATAGCAATACACAGAATGGCAAATAAAACCTGTACTTAATTGTTCATAATCAAGAATAATAATATTATTATGGATTTATTCTAAAACAACGGTATATACTTGAAATGTTAATATATTCCATAACATTGCAAATACACGTGAGTCATGCGTTTATTCAACTCGCGTCTATTTTATAAAATATGTTAAAAATGCAATGCAATAAAATACATATACATAATACCTATAGTAGTATAAAAAGTAAGAAAAAAACGTTCTATTCCCTACCATTTATTTCATTCTTTTCTTTAACGATTTATTTTGGTTTTTGCCACCGCGCCCACCTGCAAGTCGCGTCACACCTGAGTACCACCAATTTTCGAAGATGTTTATTCCAATGTCAAGGAACGAATAATTAACCGCATGACCAAAGTCGTGTCTACAACTACAGATTATATATACCTATCGTGCGAGTGTAAAGTGTGCTCCCACACGCGCACGCGCTTTGACAGTGAGCCAACTATGAATGAACTGCAAAAGTCATTGATACTTAATCGTGGAGTTGCACAGCAATCGATGTATACAGTATATTATATACAACCTGCCACAGTTTCGACATTTCAGATTAGCTTAGTGTGCATCCGGAAATAGGTGTGCACAGGAACTCTATAGCCACACTCACATACACAAAATCACTAACAATAAACACGCGCTGCACAATATTTATGTGTAAAGTCAAATAGTATGCAACAATAGACCGTTTTTATTATAAATGTGAGAAAAAATCAACTCAATTAATCTTGTTTTTATTCTTGCCATTTTTTTTCTGAATTAAAATGGCACTAAAGCAAACAATGATGTGCGCGCTCGCACGTCAGCTTGTTCGGGCCAAATAAATTATTTTAAAATATATTCAATGTCACCGGCTCATGTGGTGGTGTGGTATGGTGGTATGTTTAAGCTCTGTATGTACTTACCTATATATTATGAATGTTGTTTTTATTTTATTTGCCATGGATATTTTTTGGTAGTTTAACCGGTTCAAGGGAATTATCGTGATTCAGTGGAATATATTATTATTATTCGAAACGTTTTTATTTTTTGCCCAACGACAAGATCATACAGCAGTCAGCCTAGGAAGGAAGAGCAAAGTTGTCCTCCATTACTACAGCCCGGCACAATGCATACAGAAGAAACTTCTTTTGTATAGACTCTAAACTATTAGAATGTACTGTGTCATTTTGATTCCAAACAAACGAACCATATTCCAAATGTGATCTTACATGAGCACAATACAAGCTTTTTAGTGCTTTGGTGTCTACAAATTCTCTTCATGAAACCGAGCACTCTTGTTAAGGAGATGGCATTCACTGAGTAATCAAATTTAATAGGCATTCTCTTAACATGATGAAGGAAGTCCAAGTTTCGCTGTAGGTCTTCGCAATCAGATACCTTTTCGACTCTAGTGAATATTTTCAAATCATCAGCATACATAAGGCATTTTCAGTTCTTGAAAACAGTGGCTATATCGTTTAAAAACAGATTAAAAAATGGGCCCCAAGTGACTTCCCTGGTGTACTTCTGATCGCACTGTAAACAAATTGTGACGTATCGAAAGCTTTATTGCTAAAATCAGTGTACACCACATCTACTTGCGAGACATCCATCAAATCAATAGCATAGTTGGTCAACTCTATCAAATTTGTCTACCGGCCATAAATCTATGCTGATTAAACGATATTGCCCTTTTAAGTCGACAAGACATCACATGGCAAACTAGAGACTCAAATAGTTTAGCTATAGTAGTTTGAAATATCACTTCTGTATCCACTTTTGAATATGGGTGTGATATAAGACGTCTTGCAACGAAGACGAAAGATGCCGGGTGAAAGGGACAGATTGAAGATTATTTGAAGAGGCTTAGCACATTTACTTAAAAACAGTGGTGGAATCTCGTCAGGTCTTTTGCCCTTATTCACATTAATACTCAAAATACTTATTAATCACTGTGAGTAAAGGACATAGAGCTCATATAAACACCTTCAGAAACTCCAAATGATTGATCCAAGATATCATCTGAGACTCAGTTGCGTCATCAGAAATGTAAACAGTTTCAAAAAAATTACCAAAAATTTCGCATATGTCCTCGATATTAGAAGATTTCGCACCATCGAACCTCATCATTTAAAGAAAATCTTTAGTCTTTTTCTTTTTCTTAGTGTCCACATAAAACAATAATTTAGAAGGATTTTTTGCAGGACACACAGATCCAAGCCGTATTACAATACAAACATAAATAACGATTAGTTTAAATTTTCAAAATGTTGCTTAACTAAGCCATATTTGAATCAATTTATCTTAAATAATAATAAAATGTATTCAGCTCAAATGAGCTTAAATCCCCATTTTCAATATACGGGTTATTATGCATAAAAGAGTTTTTAACCTGTGGTCTATCAAACATTTTCACTAAAGTTAGGCAACAAGTATAGTAGTTATAGCTCAATATATTTTTCTCCGTTATGAGGGCCGACCATAATAACAGTTGGAAAAAATCGAAAATAATCATTAAAGAAACGAGCAAGTTAAAAACAAAATAAATAAGTTTTGACTTCAAACATCCTTTAAAATGGTAGAGAAAGAGTAATAGTACGCAACGTCCAAACCTTCGAAATAAGCCTCTGTTTCCGAGATAACTTATTGTTACTTATATGGGCTTTTTGGGCTTTTGGCCTGCTTTGGTGACTTTTCAGCAACTCTGCAGACTGTCTATTGGACTCAGGCGTATAGTAATGCACCCATCTTTTTATCTATTGTTTCAAAACATACAAAAAGACAACATTGACAGATGAGCTTTTCGAAATGATTCATGATAATTGTTTTAGTGGATGCTCCTATTTAAAATCATCCTTCATAAAAAATTGGACAATTGGACAAAAATATCCAAATGAACCAACTAAATTTTATAATTTATTGCGAAATGTTGAAGGTTTTCTTAGAAAAACTGATACCTACCATGAAAACATCACCCTGTATCGTCGTTAGCAAATTTCTCTGAATTTCGCTCAAAGTGCTATTTCGATAAGAGCGTTTATCTCTATATTATTTGAATGTTCATCTCCACCTTTATAGCACTGCAATTTTACTCTGTTAAGTATTTTACAAATAAAATATAATTTAATAATTTATAATCTCAGATTTGAAAAAGTATTTTGATGCACAAAGGATACAAAATATCTTTTCCAGTTTATTGTTAGATTAACCTTAATTTGTTCTACATAAAAAATGATAACAAATAATCAGATGGACCATACTTCGTCTAACTATGCGGTGAATGCTCGATTAAGAATTATATACCTTTAGAAGATATAATCTTAGTTTGGATATGGACCTTTATAATGTTCTGTGGCGTCTGCGCAGTTATACACAATGTCTAATCTTTTAAGATTTTTGCTCTATTCGATTTAATATACGTGAGTATATTATCTTTTATGATGATGCTTCTCGCGAATTCGTGATACAATAATTGATGTTTAAGTGTTTCGAATGATCACCGCAGTTGACGCTGAGCAGCCGTCCGGTGAAGATCGTTGTCTTCGTGCGTGGTTGTGCTTCTGTTTAGCTACACGACTCCCCCGCTCAATGTTTTATGGAACTATATAGAGAATACTTATTGTGCCAAGACTCTGCGTAGTGTATTTTGTTTTAGTTTTTATATAGAGACTTTAGTGCGCTGGTGTGAAATAAAGTACGTAAAAGAGACACTTTTCGGGGATTTTTGTGTCGTCCGGCTTTATTCTTCATGTCGAACGTTATCTGATTATACATGCAAAAAATACGCTTTTCTTTGCGGAAGAAACATTGAAATGGCAATTTCGTAGGAGTGTGAGTGGTTGTGAAACACGGTTTTTTTAGTGGTTCTTAATTTTGATGCTGTCCATGGCATATTATTGTTTAATTTCATTACTTCGAAAGTGTGTTTTTTAATTCGTTTAAAAAAAAGTCAAATGTTAATGAACATTTCAGCCATCGATTCGGCACTTTGCGAACGGACTTTCATCCCGCGGATTTTCAAATATTTGTTTTGATTTTACTCTTTTTGTACTTTAAAATAATACTCAAATACAAGCCGTGGCGTTTAATTTTCTTGTTCTTAATTCGTAAAACTGAAAGTCTATTTTTTATTAATTTGTGTATATAAAATTCGACTATATATATTTCATGCCGCAACAATTTATAAAATAAAACTATTTCTCCATATGAACGAGGGATAAAAGTAATTTTTTTTCTCAAATATGAAATACCATGGAGTTTAATTCTCTTCTTTCTAATTCTAATTCGACGTAGTAATTAAGCTTTTAGTACTATAGCTGAAACAGAAAGTAGCGATAGTGAAATAAAGAAAATGGTACTTAATTTTGGCCTTAAGTAAGTCTATTTTATGAAAATCATAATATTAATTACTATATGAAAATTTTAATTTTCTTTTTTCTAATTTTTAATAACAAATTCAAGTGAGTTAATAATGCTTTAATAATCTTAAAAAAGGGAGGAAGGGACGTCTGTGCAGCACGTAATTTTCTTCTCAAATTTGATCTCTTCGATCTACCTTGCTGGAAAAAGACTCGACGTTATCCGTAAACATCTTGCATAGCTGTTGGCAGATAAAAGTGAAAAATATCTCTAGTTGAACAAATAAATAAAAATCGAAATGGTATTATTTAGTTTATTTGAAATTCGACGTAGTTTATATTGCATGACGTTGTTTGAATTAGTGAAATTAATATATCTAAAACAGAAACTAGTGATGGTGAAATATCGAAATTCAATTAATGGTATGGTTAAGTCCGTGTTATTGAAGTCCATTTTATCAAAGTCCAAAATATGAAATGGATGAATCCATACCATGGGATGAAAGTCACAATATTTTTTATTACTCAAATATGAACCGTAGAGTTTTTTGTTCTTAATTTGTTCTCTTGTTTCATTTACTTAACAAACCAGTACAAAAAGTCCGTCGAATTTTATTTCAATCGGGCCAACTGCACCTTTGAAGTTTTTAACGTATTTTTGGTCCAAAGTGAACAAACTCGGACAGCTTTCTCATATGCATGTAATATTTTAAAAACTCCTTCAGAATATATGCTCAAATTGATTCGTCGATCATTGATAACTAATTTAAACTTTTACGATGGATTCCTCAGTTGTTGCTGTATTTGTCCTTCCCGAGCGGTCTTCGTCAAACACGCTCTTACGACTACGTTTGAACTCCACCCAGATTTTTACGGTTGAAAACGACGAAGTAGTCTCCCCGTAGACAGAATACAACTCGGCTTTGATTTCCGTAGCAGTTTTCCCTTTCAAATGCAAGTACTAGATAACTGAGTGATATTCGTTAATTTTTTTAAGAATGACTGACATTCTTGACACAAACGAACGCCAAATAACAAATTCTGAAATGTATAAAAGCCTATTTTCAAATTATTAATTAACATTAAACATTAAACTATACATAAAAATGACGTCTAACCATCGGGGATGTGTTGTGAGATTTAGAGCAGAGTAGCTCCATTATGAGAATATCAAAGTTCGTGATTCGGATTGTAATTCTTTTTTTTCTAATTACTAATACTGAAAGTCTAATAATGACATCAATCAACGGAATTTATAGCATTTCGCCATTTGATTCTAAAGCACTTGCCTCGAATGACGTGCACAACACTTTCACATATATTATTGTTAGATATAGTGTCTTTCCTTTCCGGGCTTTATCTAATTTATTTACAAACAGCTTTTGATGCAATTAAATAAATCTCTGTTTAAACTTACACAATCTCACATAAAAACCAAATTAAATTAAACGCTACGCACACGATGACCCCAAACAATCTGTCACCATTAGTTATATACAATCCATAATCTTTAATTGTCCACATCCAGATTTGAAATTCACAAGCTCGCACTGCTCCCACGCTATTGCCAATTCTATCGATCGTGAGATAATCTATAATAATGTAACATATAGTATATATATAGTATACAGTGCACCATAATGTTCCCAGAACAACAACAAAAACATCTACATCAGCATCATCAACATAAGCTACATTGATCGAACAATCGCATACACTGGAATCAATCAATATCTAGTGAATTGCGATCGAAAAAAGACAACGCCGACAACTATATACGATTGTTGTCGAATGTGCTGTGAGAGACTCTCGCGAAAAACCGATATCGTTAAGTTCAGTTGAGCATGCAATGGAGAATCTAGGCTACAAGGAAGGCTCGACAAAGCCAAAGCATCGTCGGGTGTCCAGAGCAGCCAGCGTTGCCATCGATACAGAAGGTGTACCATTGTCGATGTCCATGTCACCAAGGTAAGATCACAACTATCAACAAAAAAGAAGAAGATAAGGACAATAATTATATATATATATATATAAACATTTCTTTGTTCATACCCTGCATAGATTTAAGACTGTGCAACCAAGTACGATGGTAAGATGGCGCAACGATCCGGAAACAATGATCGAAGAAGAATATCCATCTGAGGACTTTGAGTATATGGAGTGTGGTCCATCACCGCCAGCTGAAAGTGTGCCCAGCATGTATGACAGTTTTGAGGAGCCTAGCGCTGAGCTAAGCGTGCAGATTTGCAGTGACACCATACGTACGAATCTCATGGAACAAATGAAAACATCATCGGGTCGTTCAAAACTATTGGAGGACATCGAACAGGGTAATACAATTGCTGATAATGTTCGAAAGGTGTTCGATCATTCTTCCAAGTCAGAGAAGAACATTTCGTTTTTGTGGTCAGCATTTCTAAAGCGTTGGGATCTTCTTGAAGGACTTCTTGCAGCCGGTGCTGATCTACATTTTTGTGATCCCAATGGAATATCTGCATTGCACTTGGCCGCATTCAGTGGATGTTTGACAAGCACTAGTTTTTTGATTGCCAAAAAAGTCGATGTAAATCTATTGCCAAAATGCTATACACCCTTGCACTGTGCTGCCTTTGGTAATTCACCGGAAACAGCACGAATGCTTATCAATAATGGTGCTAATATTTTGACAAATACCAATAAACAGAACTGTGAAGAGTCATTGTTGCACTGTGCTGTCCGTGCCAATGCCATTGAGTGCGTTCAACTGTTAATCGCCGAAGGAGCTGATGTCAACTCACTAAAACCGAACGGAACGAATCCAATTCATCTGGCCGCTGATCTTGGTCTGCCACAGTGTTTAAAAATTCTACTTGAAAGTCCCACAGCTGATCCAAACATACGAATCTGTATTCGTGAGAAAGAATCGACTGCACTGCATTTAGCTGCAGACGAGGGTAATGGAGAGTGTGTGAACTTATTGCTTGCCAAAGGTGCAGATGCAAAACTAAAGAATCATCGTGGATTCACGGCTCTACATCTGGCTGCACGTACCTCGAGTCTAGAGTGTGTGGAATCTCTGCTGCGCAATGGCAATGCAAATCCAAATGCTGAGGACTTTGATCAACGTACGCCACTACATGCAGCTGTTGGAAAATCAGACTATGCATTCGATATTCTTGAAACACTAATTTCATGGGGTGCCAATGTGAATCATAAGGATGTATTTGGCTTTACAGCACTTCATCTGGCAGCACTAGATGGACTTGCACACTGTGTTGAAATGCTTATCTATCACGGTGCTGATGTGACGACAAAGTCTCGAAAAGGTACAAGTGCACTGAACGTGATAACTCGCAAAACACCAGCCTCACTGGCTATGATCAACCAGAAACTAGACGCAGCCATTACGCTGCATCAATCACAGGATACATCAACACGTGAAGTAGAACTAGAGCTTGACTTTCGACAATTACTGCAACACTGTCATCCACGAGAGATAAGCTATCTAAATACATTTGTCGATGAGGGTCAAAAAGAATTTCTAGAGCATCCACTGTGCTCTGCTTTTCTCTACATTAAATGGGGTAAAATACGTAAATACTATATAGCCCGACTGGCATTTTGTTTTACTACCGTTCTATTTCTAACTCTTTACGTACTAACTGCTTTGGCACATAGTTGCTACAACGGTAGCAAGGACATGAACGAGACCATCAAAGATCAGGAACTCTGTCAGAAACAATCAATACTTGGTGATATGTTACGAAAGAATCCATTTGTCATTGAGATGCAATGGTGGGTACTGGTTGTTATCATAATCGGTGAGATATTTCGTAAGCTGTACGGTCTCACAGGATACTCGTCGTTTAGGCACTATGTCACTCAGGTTGAGAACATTATCGAGTGGTTTGTCATTGTCAGTGTATTTCTGACATCTTATATATACAATAAACGTACAGACATTTGGCAAAATCATATAGCTGCCTTTGCTGTATTGTTAGGCTGGACAAATCTTATGCTAATGATTGGGCAGCTTCCGATCTTCGGTGTCTATGTAGCAATGTATACAAAAGTTCAGGGTGAATTTGCAAAACTATTTATGGCCTATTCGTGTATGCTAGTCGGATTTACAATCAGTTTTTGTGTAATATTTCCATCGTCACCGGTATTTGCTAATCCACTGATGGGATTTATAACCGTGCTGGTGATGATGATCGGTGAACAGGATCTGTCGTTGTTGACAAACGATCCAAACGGTCAGGATCCACATGTATTACTAGAAATCAGTGCACAGATTACATTTGTTCTATTTCTGCTGTTTGTCACAGTGATTCTGATGAATCTTCTAGTGGGCATAGCTGTGCATGATATTCAGGCTCTGAAGAAAACGGCAGAACTGTCAAAGTTGGTTCGGCAAACCGAATTAATATCGTACATTGAATCTGCACTGTTCAATCGATATCTGCCGTCCTGGTTACGGAAATTGTTACATTACACAGCATTAGTGTCACCGCAGGCCTACAGAGTAGTACTGTGCGTCAAACCTCTGAATCCTGGTGAGAAACGTTTACCTCGTGACATTCTAATGCTAGCCTATGAGGTTGGCAAACAGCGCAAACACTTTGGCAATACGATTTCATCCCGAAACTCGGTAGCCACCTCATACTATTCCGCAAAGTATAAGACACCTGATAACAATAATACCATACCACGAACGGCAACCACAAGTGCTCCATCTCCTGCACCCACAGCGACGCCACAGCCAGACAACGATTATACTTTCGATACGGCCAGCGTGTGCACACTGACCAATAAGATCGAAGAGAACGCTGAGAAGATTGATGCTCTGACCAATGAGATACGAGATCTAAAAACGGTGCTCCATCAGAACCACCAAGTTATCGATCAGCTGATGATACTGATCTCGACGCAGCACAAGAACAGCGTAAACAAAAAGTAGACACATCTCGATTCAACAACATGTTTTTTTGAACAAATATGGCAAAAGAAATAATACTGTGAGCCATTCTGTAAATATGATTTTTGCGCATTGTCGCGCATTTAATCTATTTTAGAAGCTGTTTAATTGCTGATAATAAAAATTAAGCAAATATATTATATATACCGCGTGCCTTACCAGAAAAGTGTATTATTTTTATATATACATTTCATTTATATAGCTATATACCTATATATTATAACATTTATTATGAACATTATGTAAATGAATTACCCGTAGTTCTAGTCTATATTTTATATTATATACAAACACACTCAAACTAAATCATCAACTAGCAAACAAAAAATCTTGTATTATATAATATTGTGTGCGTGAGATTTTGTGATATTATTGTTTAGTTTCCATTTGATTAGTGCGTGCGATTTTTTTCCAGTATACATATATAATATATATGAGTGTGTGTATATGTGCGCCCAAATATAGGTACAATAAGGAAACTTTTTAATGTAAATATAGATGTTTGATTATAATGTTTTATTGATAAGAAACAAATACAACAAAAAGAATACATGAAATCACACACGCACGCTTGTTGAAAAGAGCATTAGTTTGACGCATTATGCGCGTTTCTGTCACGTACTGCACGCGCGTATATATTTGCCACGTTCAAATTTAGTGAATTGATTCGCGTCGTGGGTAATATTTCCAAGACATTTTGATTTGTAGAAATTAAAAGCGGTAATTTATGTACACAATCAAATAATTAAATAAATTTTAAATGTTTTAAATGTGAACGTGGCAGATAAAAAATTATGAAAATAAAAAAAAAAACACGAAAATAAAAACAAAATGTAATATAAATATTTTAATTGCAATTAAATTATTATTATTATTAAAAGCTCTATTGTTTTTTTTTTAATTGTGATGAATGTTATGAAAATAATGTTTTAATATCAATCCGATAAACTCCTCTTTTTGGTATCTGTGTAATTTAAATTTTAAAAATAATTGATATATTGTCATTTTTAATCAAGATTAGGCATTTTTCACTCTTAGATTTTCTGATACAAAAACGGAGATCATACAACTCATCCAAAATATTATCCCAACATAGCCATAGCAATCGTAACCAATGAAAAAAAAAATAGATTTTGCTCTTTTGCTTGCAAAAATGACAGAGATGCATCCAAAACGCAAAGCTGACACAGAAGATTGTACTTCAAAACAAGCGTTTTAATAGTGTTTTATTTATGAACTTCCCAATAGGCCTCCAATGCATTATTAATGCATTTATATAATGCATTATATTATCCATCAAAATGTTGCAAAATATAAGCGATAATGTTTCTCATTAACGCATACATACGCACATTATAAATGACATATTTAGAGCGGCTCTCTTTGCCTGTTGCCATTGGCAACCTCTTTGATATTGGTACATGGATTCCTATACTTAATGAATATAATCAAATTAGAATTCCTAATTTGGTTTTCTTGTACTTTCTCTATAATAAAACTACATTATTTAAAATTTTTTTTTATTTAAACAGTCTTTTGATTGCACACATTTTTATGTAATATTTCAGCACTCTATATAATCCGCATAGGTACAATTTTCGGACGTTAACGCATCTGTAAGAAATATATATGATTAATTGCATTTTTTTCTTTTTTAAGGGTTTTGATAGTTTAATACTATATACATAATAACATATTCGATATTATTACAGTATACAATTTCACTTAGCAGTACACTGTTTATTGTCAACACCCTTTAAGATGTCTTCCGTCACGTGCAGAAGGGCAGAGGTTGAGCTATGGTAATTTCAGAAACCGGATTGGAATTCACTTAAAAGGTTATAAGTGTCAAGAAAAGAAAAGATTTGGTTTTTCATAACAACTTCAAGGCATTTCGATAGTATAGGTAATATGCTGATGTGTCGGAAGTTCTTTAGTTCAAGAGATCGAGTTTTCTTATGAATTGGAATAATTCTAGCACGTTTCCAGGAATTTGGGAATGAGAACGAGGAAAGGCTGTAGTTAAAAATATCGAGGAAAAATTGAGCAATAATAGGGTATAACATTTTAAGGAAAATTTGGGGAAGTTTATCTGAACCAGTGGAGTTGGATTTAATGGATGAGATGGCAATGATAAGTTCAGAATGTGTGATATTACAAAAACTGAATTCATTTGAGTGTCTAGTTGATTGAACAAAAACTGGAGAGATGATAGGAGGAAATGAAGGAGTAGAAGAAACAAGGATGTTATTGAACTGATCATTAGAAAAAGATTAGCAAAAGAATTGGTTGGCTTTGAGTCGTGGTTCAAAATAATAAATTTTGGCGTCACGGGTAACTTTTACGGCAATGATTTCGAAGCCGTTTAAAATTTGTAAAATTGCTTACTGAACGATCATTGGTCCATATTTTCTTGGCTATATTCCTCTCAGCTATTGCGCGCTGGATACTTGCATTAAACCAGGGCTGAATGCCTTGGGAATAATTTTTGAGAACTTTAACAGGAGCATGTTTGTTTAAAATATACAGTCAATGATTTTCAAAGTTATTTACTGTTTATTGACGATATGGAATACTGGTCAGCCCACGGTAGAGTCATAGCATTTTATAGGCGGTCAACATTAATACTATTAATATTTCTACGATATTTTACACGTGCTGTGCTAACTTTAAGACATACTAAGATATCATGTCTAGAAATGCTGGTATCCAGTTGTGTAAAAGTTGAAATATTATGGGGATTGGTGGCAAGGCAAAGATCA
Source organism: Bolitophila hybrida (assembly GCA_027564075.1). Lineage (NCBI taxonomy): Eukaryota > Metazoa > Arthropoda > Insecta > Diptera > Mycetophilidae > Bolitophila > Bolitophila hybrida. Next base: position 2,824 of record JANSTU010010593.1, on the reverse strand, counting down.
ATAAGAGATGAACCAGGTCAATGCAATTTTAACAACACGAACATTTAATTTATTACTAACATAAATCGCTACTCCACCACCACAACGTACTTTACGTTCGACTCTGAAAAGTTTAAAACCGGGTATTTAATTTATTACGCCAGCCTTCAAACTTTCTGAACGTTAGAGCATCTGGCTTCATTTATTTTTCTGGGGACTTCATTTTGACGTTTACTTTTTTGGATTACCTTTAACTATTCGTCATTAGTTCAAGTTGGGCTGCATTGGTGAGATTCGTTCGGATCACAGTGCTGCTATGAGTGGGTAGAAATTGAACTAACATACTAATTTGATAAGCATATCTTATTTTTAACTGGGTCAACGTAATTCATGAGCAGATACAGCAGGGGAGTTAATAGAATAATTGTTAATCGAGCAAATATAAATATAATTGGAAATATGTTATTCTGTTAAAAGTTAATTATATGGATTTTAATGTTTAAAAAACAAGAATATGATAATTCCGGAAGTTAATCGCAAAAATGTTAATATATTGATACTTATTCTTTATTTTTTTAATACCTGACAAAGTATAATATATTTTGGCGTCTAGTGTTATTAATTCCTATTTATATAAAAAATGCATTTGATATAATTATTTATCTATCTTGAAAACGAATTTCTCAACTAGACATTTCAGTATGTTCACGAAAGTATTTTCTATATGTATAGCAAGGCGTTTATTTGCGTGTCGCTCATTGATAATTCCAAGCGGTGGCATCTCTGAAGACTGCTGCGCGCACGCTTAAACGGAAGTGAAAAGTCGCTTTGGCAAAGTATGTCGTTGTGTGTTTGGATAAATGTGTGTTTTGTGTGCGGTAAATGTGGCGTGAATATGCTCGCGAGTTGGAAAATGACAGAAGCGCGTTGAAGAGGCGCAGTTCTATCGCGTGTATACTATTTAGAGATGTCAAACGAGCACTATGGCGCCAGGAAAAACATTTTAAGTGGCTGTGGCACTGAATAAAATGGTTTTTGTTTGAAGACAGGTTTGCAAATCGTCTACAAGCGGTGGGCGGTACTACCCAAACCCTGGCTTTCAGACGGGTGGCGCGGATGTGTTCACGCGTGGTTTAGCGCCTCTCAAACGACACGACACGACGTCGATTTATTTGCCTAGACCTTGTTGACACGATATTTTGTGTGTGTAATTTTAGCATTTCCACTGCACTTGGCACGCGCAAATGTTCAAATAATATCTATATGTGTAAATGTGTGTTCGACGTGACATTATTTTGTCGAGTGTTTTATGCACTGCATATTTATTTGCATATAGCCAATGTGTTTTTTGTCACATTAGATAATTATATAAAGAAGCATTCAGTTTATTTTAATACTACTTAAAAGCTTTATACATTCTTGAAATAGAATATATTATCTGTTCTATATTTTACGCTCTGTGTACTTTTGATGTCCCTCGGCCGAATTCTGTGTTTTGCAAGTTGCGGTCGCTCAAAAAATACGAAAAAGAAAACCACAACTTTATTTAATATGTTAATTGTTTTTATTTTATAATGTTTTAATTAATAGATAAGAACTCGTCATCAGCACAGCCTCAGCTATCGACATCGGCACAGTCATCGGACGATGAAGATACAAAATATTTTGAGGAAGACCTCAAATATAAATATATATTTTTTTAAAATATTTCTAAGTATTTAATAACTAATATGTGGCTCCGTATCAAAAATCACATGTCACAAATATTAAAACAAAATGTAATATATTTGCCGCCAAATATTTATAAATAATGTTTATATGTATGCGTGTGACGTTTCTCATCATACACGAATCTATTGTCTTATTTTGAGAATAATTCCATAAATTATGTATTATTTTAGATATTTTATGGCAGCAAAACACAAGCTATCTATAGTTTATATAATAGGGTGTTAAAAAAGTCCTGCAAACCTCCCATCCGAGCTGCCTCTTCTGCATGAGTGCAGCCTTCAAGCGGTCCAGTTGTTGGCAGTACAGGTCCGAATTGAGCGTTTAGCCATAGGAGAACAGCTCATAGTGAATGATTCCCTGCCAATCCCACCAAACACACAGCAGAACCTTCCTGGCCGTCAATCCGGGCTTGGTTACCGTCTGGGCCGCTTCACCGCCCTTCGACCACGACCGTTTGCGCTTCACGTTGCCGTAACTGATCCACTTTTCATCGCCAGTCACGATTTGCATTTTGCAACGGAATTCGACATTCTGCTGATTAAACTTTTCGGCAGCTTTGTTTAACGGTGATGCATGAAGTCACGAACTGAGGATGACGCAATTTTTAATTCCTTTTTGGAGGAATTGACACCGTTGGCCAAACTGCTGTTTACCCGAAGTATTGATTATTTCGTTTTGCTGTATGGAATATTTTAATTTCCAAACGTATTGGAATATATCGAATTGGCCACAAACAATTCGAGCTTCGCCCATGAATGAAAGACTGACATTTGCTTTTAAAGCAAATAAAATAACGTTCCTCGAAATAATTCATATTAATTTAAATTTTAACTATGTAAGCTATTTACACAGCCATAACCGAGTGGGTTAACGCGTTGACCTGGCTTATGGGTCGGTTCAATCCCGGCCAGTAGACCGAAGTGTTTTTGCTTATAATAGTCTATTTCTGCAATACTTAGGTTATTGATTTGAAATAACGTAACATTAATGCGATCAATTAACATATACACACACAAGCACCCTGTAAAGAACAATAGGTGTATGATGGCGTTGATGATTCACGATTCCGAATAAAAAATAGCAAGATAGATCTCGGTGCATAGAGATATCTCAA
>JANSTU010010582.1:0-15698 GCA_027564075.1 Bolitophila hybrida | reverse complement strand
TTGACTGAACGACGACTACGTCGCGTACTGCACTCTACAGTATTTTTTTCTAGAGGTTTTGCCATTTCAGGTTGCTCAGTGGGTGCAACTTCAGCAATACGACTTCGTCTATCGGACGTACGAATAGGAACTTCAACAGAACTTTTTGCTGTCTTCGATGGTGGTGTTCCTACTTCACTACTCTTCTGTAGATACTGCCAAGCTATGTGGATTCTTCTTCTCTGGCCAATCGTCGAGTCTTTCGATCTAATGTATCTAATTCCACAGAAGTCACTTCAGCAGTTTCGACGAATCCATACTAGTTGAAGGATCTTCAACATCTGCTTCGTTTTGCTGTGTCTTACGTCTGCGATCTATTTTAGCTTCTTGATTTTCTGCAATCACCGATCGTCCTCGTTTGCTTCGCATTGGAATGGGCGTAGAAGTGTTTGAATTTGATGCTGTCGGTTCTTCCCAATCATTACGTGGCTTTTTTCGCTCTTCTACTGGTAAATCAAGATCACCACTAGAGTTTATAATCGACATCCGTCGATTCATTGGGAATAATCACATCGACGTTTGATGGTTGTTTTCTCATAGAAGCACCCTCTTCCGCCATGACATAACCGATCGCTTTCTTTTGGACTCCCTTTTGAGTTTTTCACTTAAAGTATCGACTATAGACGGTCGATTCACATCAGCTACTCGCTTCCGAGTAACTTCGAACTTGATATTACTGTGCAGTGCTGCCACAACCGAGATTTGATGAGGCTTCTCCAAACTAGTTTTCGTCAGTTTTTATAATATCAGCCAGCGTTATGTCCTGTGAGGTATCATCGTCCGAATCACTTTTCAGCACGTGTAGCGCTAGCGTAAGCAATGGCGTCCAGCGCAGACACTCTGCATCGATATCAATGCGAATCGTGGAACGTGACACTTTCTCGTGATGTGCCTCTACCTTCTCCCAGTTTACACAGAATACAATGTGATACCTAAAGTTATCCGGATGCTTGATGCAGCGTACAAAGTTCAGTAGTTGAAAGGCGAGCGCAATGTCTGTCACAAAAAGTCCAATCTCATTGGCAATGGCTTGTATAGAAATTGGAACACCACGTGTTCTATATAGATACTCTAGAACAATAGATTTCCAGTATGCATGATATGAAACACGTCCGAGATCGGAAAATGGTTTCTCCGGTGTGCCTGGATGTCCTTCCTCACGACTCAATAAATAACTGAAGTCTATCAAAAAACGGCCAAATCCTTGACGTTGATATTGAGGCATTGTCATGATGCACGATACATTGTATTTCTGGGCACAATGTTTTTCTTTAGAAAAATATCCGACCATATGACAACCCTTACGATCGTTCTTGGTAAGCATATAAAAAAGAAACGGTTCAACATCGTAGTTAAGTGTTTTATGATCCAATAACAGTTTGGCCAGCAACCAATAATATGTTATATAAAATTATATTCTTACCTAGCGTACGCCTGTGGAAATGGACTTGATTACCACGTCTCAATGTCCCACGAATCAAAATCTATGGCAGCCGGACAACGTTCCTGGGCAGCCATCGCAATTGAACACGGTGATATCATGTGTGGATTGGCACCGGGTTGAAAATGTCCAAAAATATATTTTATCTTTTTAATTTATTAACATATCTAGAATTTTCTCCCTAAATTTGAAATCGATCGGATTAAAATTCTAAGAAACAGAGAGACGCTTGGCAGCGTGCTTCAGCTATGAATACTCTTGCATCATTCAAACACGATTACGATCCATTACCAATCGACGTATCATCAGCTATCAAGCCTATTTATGAAGAACTCAGCAAGGATGAGCTTTTGGAGCGGTGCATTGGTTGGTTTTACGCAAAATAATAATGAAAGTTTGATCCAGTTAAGTTTGGAAAATCACTCCAAAAATATTTCCTGCTGGTTTGAAAATAATCGAGATTGCTGCATTTGTCGCTACTGGGACTTTCAACGAAGGAATCTCAGCTTTATTACTTTTTATGCACGGCAAGGAAAAAAGCTGACGCTGGCACTCATGAAGCAAGAATACGCCAAAGGCAAGAGCAAAAACATGCCCTGGATATTGCCGGGATAAAAAAAATGGATTGTTGATACCACGACCAGCTACCCGTTATTTGGAGAATACGGGGATAGCACATGCATTGGTCATTCGCCTGGCGATGAATTGTCTGAAACATAACAATGGACACTTTTTTAACCAGCTATCCTCTTGCTACGGAGCTGTTAAGAAAATACCAGATAACCATCGTTGGGACAATGCGAACCAATAAAAAGGATATCCCGAAACTGTTCACAACGACAGATGATGCTAAAAGCGCGGAAGATTTCATTCGGTGTTTTGCTTGTCGGACGAATACCCGTTTACGAGTTACTCCACAATAAAATGATTCGTGGTTATACCACGAAACAGAAGAGCTAATACACAACAACTAATATCAACAATTCGACATTTCCAACACCGCACTCAGTAAATGTAAATATATTATTTGTATTTATACATCTCCTAATCCATTCTCGTTTTATCTGTTTTGTATTTTCAGAAAGCAGACTGTTGTGTGAAATGAGCTCCTTTCAGGACGAAGAAACACGACGTTCGTCATTTTATCAAGATTTGCGAGGACTGTTATATGGTTCGTTTTATTTCGCCATCTGATGACAAGGACGATGATGAGGGGGCACTGGCTCGGTCTCATCCACACCGAACGTTCTGCAGGCACGAATGAACTCTTCGGCCTGAACCCCGCACGCGAAAAGAGTTTACACTGCTTCACCGAATGAGCTCAACTAATGTTTTGCACACTTTTTTCAACTTTAGAAAAAAATGTTATGTTTTAATTTCAATTGTATTTTTTTATATAGACAAATATAATACAATTAATATTTTTATTATATTCCAACTGGAATTATTGCCATATCAAATTTTATTCTAAATGTAACATAGATAATATTATTTTAAATTTTCTTTATAAGACTATGAGTCTATATAATTTTATTACTTTCTTTGAAATGATAATCATAAAGCATAAGTGATCCTTATCTGACATCAGTAGATCTCTAGGTTGAATACAGCCTCAAAGTATTCAAGTGTTCAGTCCATTTCCAAACAGACTATTAAGCGTTGGCTCCATAAAAAAATCATCAAAGAGGCATCACTGTCCGATTAATACCATATGATTCCAAATGGAATATTTTTATAGTAAGAAAAAGATGTATACAAAGTTTTCATGATATTTTCATGTTTTAAAAATTTCGCGATTACGATCGAACTTGGCATTAGGGTGGGTTGATTATAAAACAGTTTGTATGACATTTTTTTGAAAACTAAAACTTTTCTTGCGGGCAGGGCCAAATACAAATTTAAAAAATCATCTTTTTTCAACGTTTTTCGCCTACTCATTGAAACAAAAAAAAAATGAAAAAAAAATTGCAGATATATTTTAAATTTAAGATTCTAGAAAATTGTAGGAAATTTAATTTTAATTAAAAAAAGTATTTTTTGAAATTTTGAAAATTATGGTTTACTGAAAAAAATTAAATATTTGTTTACTACAATAACTTTCAAAATGTATTTCAAAAAAGAAAAATAATAATTTTACACTTTTAAAAAAAAAAATATATTTGAAAATATTAGCAGTTTTCCATTTTTTGTCAAAAAAAGCAATAGCAATGCGGAAGCAACAACATCTTTTGGGCCCTACCCGTAAACGAAAATTCCAAATTGAAAAAATCGACCCACTCTACTAAGCATCACTCGGCAACATTAACATCTTCCTATTTATCATGGCGAGTCAGTGAATATATTCAGTCACAAATACATGAAAATTTAGTCATGAAAATTAGCATTCTGTACCTGTTTTCCAACTCACGGCTCCTAGATTGAGAGGCAACTTAATATCATTATAATGTCCACAAATTCCGAAATATGTTATATTATTTTTCAACCTGCTAGTTTTTTTTATAAATATATGCAAATGCAAATGTAACGATACACATAAATATACCCGTTAATGTGTGCTCGTTTCACCAAAATAGAGAGAGAGAGAGAGAGAACATATACTTATACTACTTAAAAAGTTATAACACTTTTCCCGTGTGCGCAATATGTAAATCATCCCTGAGCAATTTATGGTAAATTAAGTGTTGAGAAAGTGCGCGCGGTCTATCTATGTGTGTGTACTCAAGAGGATTCTCCTGGTATATACACGCGAAACCACTTTGGTGTTCCTTGTGCTCGACGCGGGTGGAGAATAGAAAGTTTTTCTTCATGTTTACGAAAAAAGTTGGCTCTGGTGTAAATATGACTGTTTTTAGTATATAGTTGTATAGTGTATGTTTATAAATGCAGCCACACATAGCTTATGTCTTGTGTGTATAAAACACATACTTCATAAACGCTCATATCTATGCTCGGTTTTCATGCTGTGCGAGCTCTGTTGCTGATGGCGTTTTGTATATGTTATGTTTTATGTATTTGTATATATATATAATATAGTTGTTGCGCTGTTGTTTCGGTTTTTTACAAAAGATAACAGAAAAATAAACGAATATTTATGACACAATCTGCTGAGTGTTAAGTTACAGGAGTTGAATAATTAAACATTGTATCGCATTCTCACAAATATTTTTATATATACACTTTTTTAAGGGACGCTCGTTGCCTCGGTCTCGCAAGGTTATTGTTGTCTGTGTGTGTGGGTGTGCACAGGATCTATTTTTTTCATTGTTTTTAACTTCTTTTGAGGGTGCGTCCGGCTTATAACAATGACGCGCATCGGCTTGTGCTGCGTTGAGTGAAAAGTTTTCTGGGTGGCATTTTATGTGTTAGAGAATATGTGTGTGACTTGATTTGCAAATGAAACCACTTAAAATTCTCTTTGAATGTTTAATGCCGCGCTTGGCGTTGAAGGTCATATGACAGATCCGGACAAAATGTATATTCAATCATAGACTAACTACGAACCAAATGTTCTGCGAACATGTACTGTGTTCTTTGTTTTGTAGTCGTATTCACAAAATGAACACTAGAAAATTTAGGTCTATCAAATATGATAGCCAAGTTATTTAAAAAAAACAAGAACATATCTCCCTGGATTTTCAAAATGTTCCAGTTACCTACAAATCCATTATTGCTTTACTTCATAAAAATCAATACTTTTGTGGTGTTTTTTAAAACCATATTAAAAAAAATGGATGACAGAATGAAGCATACATTTTTAGATATTATAATAATTACTAAATATATAACATTCATGTTTTCCAACATTACATTGACTCACTCTGACTCCATATACAATACCATAAAATATGCTCGCCAAAGAAACCTTCAATTACATGCTGTATTTGTTATTTAAGTTTGGTCGCGCATATCGTCGTGTTCCAGATACCATTCCAATAAATATGTGAACCTCACAAATCGTATTGTGTGTATCCGCCAGTATTACAATAATTACAAATATGCACGCACACTCATAAACTCCAAGCTTTGTACACGTTCAAATAGATCAGGCACACATAAACATATATAAACAGTAAACTCACTGGTAGAACTCACTATTATGCTTATATGCTTCTATAACACCGGATATTATGCTCGCATTTATGATCATGCAAGAGTTTACGACACATAGTTAGATTATAAGCAACAACATAGAATTTCAAATTTACATGTTTCATATGTTTTAAACGAGAGCTGGAGCTATAAAGCTAAGGTTAATGTTTATCTGTGCAAATGCGTTATGCGCACGATGTGGATATTTTATGGGGTTGATTATGCGCGTGCGTGCTGGAGCAGTAAGCATTTTATATTATGCTTGGCGAACTGTATTTAAGGTGTAAGTAATTAATGGTTGGGTTTTGTTTATTTGGGTTTACAGGTTTGTCGCGCCAGTGATGAAAACAGAACAAAGCTCTGGCCGAAGCTTTGTTATCAAAAGCCGATCAATCTTCATTTTTATACTATTTAACTACATACGTGTAATTTTATCATAGTTCAGTAGATTTAACACTTCTTATTTTGAATTGAAATAAGAAGTGCTAAATCTACTTTCAATTTTCATCTAATCTGGAAAATTAACTGGCCGGTTGACCGGTTTAGTTGACCGTCTAATTGTAGCATTACCCCATAGCACAAAACGTCAGATAAAGAGAGAGAGATTAGATAAAATAAAATTACACCTTTTAAACTAGGAAAGAGGCCATGCATGTAAAATACTATTTTGTGTTTTTCTTTTATTTTTTCTTAAATTATTAAATTACACTTTTGCCAATTTTGCCAATATATATAAAAGTCTGGGTGATTCGGCTGAACTTTATATTTTGCCTATTCGGTAAATTAGGATAAAAGGCCGTGATTAATAGGATAGATTGATTTTAGAGTTCCGCTCAAAGTTTGACACATTTTGAAAAATGGCATTTAAGTTAAGTTTTTTTACTTTTCTAACTTTCAAGCTAGTTGGCTAATTTTTTTTGTCCGATAATGCAGATTATATAACATAAAAAAAGCCAACCAAATTGTTATCTATTTTTAAATTTAAAATAAAACAAATTATTTAAAGCAATTTTTTAAATAAGTTTTTAAGATTTAAGAACTGGAACAGTTACTAAGAATACAAAACTAGGAAGAAAAACTTCTTTTGTTTTTTATAGATGTTAAAAATATATTAATTATTTTTTCATGATTATAAAAAACCAAACGTCTCCATTTTTATTCAAATTTATGGAAAATATGAAGGATAGATATAATTTATCATTTAGTCGCATTTATTACAAAATATTCATCAGTATTTCTAATTAATTTCTTAAAATTCAATTTAGCATAACAACTATTTGGCCATTAGAATTATAACTTGTTTTGTTTTGTTTTTTATTGAAAAAAATTGGACAATTGTTCAAATGGTTTTTCGGACCATTGTTATTCAGGCTTATGTTATGCACGATATAATTTTTTGCCCTTTTTATTTGTTTATTTAATTTTTATAAAATTTATAAAATCCTAACCGGTAATTTTTAACCACTAATGTGGAGAACGTTATGGTTTAATGGAAGCTGTTTACTTTAAGACCAAAGCCAAAATCACCAAGCATTCGACGACAAAGAACAAAACCAGTGAACACAACCTGTTAATATCTTATCAAGCTGGATTGACAATTATAGCGCAGATGATCGTCAACGTCGAAACATATGCAAGCCAGGAAGCTCCAACCGCGGAAGAAGGGGCCTTGATATCCCAGACTCAGCATTTAAAAAGCCTTTATATGCAATATGAGCAAATACATTTTCAGTGTATCGATATTAACGGAGGTGATTCATAAGAATGATCAGGAAATTGTATACTCTCATTTTACATCTGCCTCTGCAATACTCTTCACCGCTGGTGCTAAGTTAAGAGAACCTCTTTTGAGTGTTCCAGGCGCATCCGTCGACCAGTCTGCTACAGGTAGTTCAACTGCCCTACCCAAACTTGAGCCACTTAGTTTCGATGGCAGCGTTTATGGATGGGAAGACTTCCGCTCTGTAGCTTTTTGATGTGCGAACTAATAGATTGCTTGGAATTTTTTTGTCTCCATTTTTGATGATAAGAAGGTACTCGTTAACAAGTATTTTCAGCTTCTGTTTGATATGCCGAGACGTCTGAAGATTTTCAGAGCTTGTTGCAGAGTACAAACGAGAGCATTCGTGGAGTAAATAATCTTGGACATCGTACAGAGCACTGTGACGATTGGTTTGTGTACCTTATAGATACACGCCTCGATGAAGATACACGACAAGTGTGGGAACAATCAAAAATATTATAGCAACACCTGCGCTGTAAAAACAGGCAACACCATCAGCATGCATCAAAAATACACCGTTATTGTTGAATCGAAACCATCGAGGAAACGACAAAGTTTCCGTTATTAGATCTCATCAGTCATCTATTGAAAACAATGCTAAAAAATGTATTAACTGTATAACATATTATTTAATTACGTTTTGTCAACAGTTTCGTAGGAGACATCAGTACTCAGAAAAAATCTGCTTCAATTGTTTGAAAAGAGATCATCAAGCTTCAGATTGGCCTTCTGATCGAAGATGCCTTAAGTGTGACGAATGTCATAACACAATGCTGCATGTGCAAGCTCCACCAGCACAGCCTAACACTCAAGCGCCGGATACAAGTCTACACACAAAGGAAATTTGTCATAAAAGTGTGTTGCTAGCCACCGCAAAGGTAAAGGTGTGTTTTTTTTTTGCGAGCACTCATAGACCCCGATGGTTAGGAGTCTTAATGTGACCTGACAACTTTGCAAGGCAAATGTGCATATTTTTTAGATATATCCAAGCACCGAGATCTATCTTGCTATTTATATTTGGAATCGTGATTCATTAATGCCATCATACACTTTTTGTTCTATAAATAATTCGTGTGTATATGTTCATTGATGGCATTAATGTTCCGTTATTCCAAATCAATAACCTATTTCAGAAATAGGCTATTTATAGCAAGAGGAACCTACATACTGATTTGAAGTGCTGTGTTCGAAAAACACTTCAGTCTGCCGACCGGGTACCGGCGTCCTCCGATAAACCTGCCAACGCGTTAACCCACTCGGCTATGGTTCTTTAAATCATGCGACTCTTTAATGTAATCTTATTTAAAGAAGGAGAGTTTTGTAGTTAGTTTGGCCTAACTATTAATTTATAATTTTAATAACTGAATTCAATGTTCGCGAACGGTGTGTTTATTAGTTCTTTTAAGTAGTTTTAAGAATTTTTAATTTTTAAAATACATAAGACATTTTCTAATTTATCAATTTCAACGACCGAAAAATATTTCATATACAATTTACGTATATAAATCATCGGTTTGTTTGTCCTACAAACATTTTCAGGTGATAATTTTGGTGGTCAGCTTTTTCTTGTTGTTATTTTGTGTATTAAAATTGTTTTACAGAGTGCTAAGGATATAACAGCAACGATTTCTTTAGGAATAGTTTTGTTTTATTTGTATGTTCGAATAGGAACTCAACAATAAAACACCGCTCCAATATTCATGATAAGGGTTTGATAAAAGGTAACTCCCTTATCAATGTTGAAATTAGTATAAATTACATAAATTATGTAAAAAAAACTAATTACTAGTCGGACGGACATACAATTTAAATTCAGCTATTGTTCTAAATATAAATTTCGATTTGCGCACGCAGCGTTCGATATTGAGAACCCTGCGGCCGTTTCAAATTACCGACAGATGAGAGCATACATAAACGCCAGCAAGTGTATGAAATGCGCCTTGATATGCATGGCATTGTTCTGTCCAACGGTAGCACATATGCGCACCCAAAATCTCTGTTTGTTGTAATTACTTTAGAGCCAGCCTAATATCGGGTTTTCAGTGTATTGCCCAGAAGCGTCCTGAAATTGGCCGTCCAATGAAATCATTTGATTTCCATAAACTTTTGCAAGAACAAACAATGCAATTTTGAATTTAAATTGAAGGATATAATTTGAATTCATTCTCCGAAAAACATGCGCATCATCAATCATTTCTGTAATTAACCAAAAATTCCTATAGCGTTTGTTGCGTTCAGCTGCTCTTGAGCGTGCGCGCCTTGCCCAGTATCAAAAAACACTTCAAATTGGAAAATTACTATTCACCCCTAAAATTGCGGTACACGCATCCATGTGCCTGTGACCGAAAAATTAATCAAAAAAATAATGTATTTGATCCTGTATCCCACTCGCATATTGTATATAGCGGCTTGCGCGACCCTGGAAGTTATACAACCCATATCATGTATCACATTTTGAGAATGATCAGTTTTCTAAAATGCAAACAACAGCAACAACCCTCGAGAACGCCTACCCCTAGAGCATATACGTCGCGTGAGTCGGGTAACATCTGCATACCGCTTGCATATATACAAATATACATATAGAAGATAGATTTTAATACGGTCTTGTCAATATGCGTTTTAGAAAACCTTCTTGCGCGATGACGAATCAATATTACGACCATTTTATGATCACGTCGAATGAGCACAAATATTTTAGAGGCACTTAGAAAAAGAAACGAAAAAAATACCTTTGCGACATAATGTTAAAATGTGGTACAGCCAGCGTATATATAAGATATACAACTGCAGTTTTATTGTACATTTGCGACGAGAATTGACTTTTCGGTTTATGGTTTTATGGCACTCTCTTTGCGTGTAGACTTTTATTATACTATACCATTTGTATATATTATGAAGAGAATCGTCTTGTGGCCAACTCGTATAGACGATGGTCGCCGAGACACGTTTCAATTTACCGCTCGTTAAAATGTCGAATTTCCGGCAAAAATATTTATGATGGTTATTTTTATGATTGTGTTTTGTTATGCTTTATTTTTTGGTTTGTCTGTGTTGTTTGGACAAATGGAATAAGGAATGCAGAGCTTAGGTCAACCACGTAGTTGTATAGCTGAAATTAAGGATATCGATTCTATGAATTATGGTAACGTTTTGAAATACAATATAAGTTTCTTAAATTGTCTCTTTAAACTTAAACTATAAAATACTCCCTTATCAGCACCCGATTGATTGACCACTTTGGTGTTTTCATAGAAGATTTTGAAATATTTGCAATAGTTTCTCTGCATTACATATTATTGGCGAGTATTTGTATGTGAAAAATTACGTTTATTTAATTTCAGTTTATTCACAATAATGTTAACAAAACGTACTGGCTTTTGGTAGCTCTGTTAAACAATAAACTGCCGGTTAAATTTTATTTTTCAGTTTTTCTCAATAATATGAAAAAAATATATTTTCGAGAAAAACTGAGACTATATTTAATATCACGCCATAAAATTTGATGTAAATAATTTAAACTTTTATTTACGGACACAAATACATGATACCTGGCTATATAACTACGAATCTTTTGGACTATAAGAATATAAATGCACAAGGAAAGATTGAAACTGCAAAACCAGAGAAGTTGGAGTGCTTCTATATTCTAAGGTATACCTGAAAGCCTAGGTATCAGCATAGAATAACAGCAATGGGAGAGCGTAACTATATTTGGTATATATGTCAACAATAAAACTTATATTTCACAGCAAGGTATCGATCAACTCAGGGAGAATGACCAAAACTTATATTGGGCGACTTCAACGCACACGGAACACAATATTCTACAATCTGTCGGCTGCAGTATTTGAACTGGATCCAAACGACGATTTATCGGAGCGGAATACAAAAATAACTGACACAATCTTACAATGTGCAAGAATTTCCCAATCAATAAACCCACCAAATTAGACGTTTAAAAACACAGGATTGGTAGAACGATGAATGCACATCTATAAGGCAAAAACAGAGACATTTAAAGCGTTCTGAAGGTACCGGAGTCGAGAGTCATACATATCATAAGCACAATTCAATTCAGATTGGAAAAAGTGAGAATGCTGGAAGGATGGAAGAATCTGCAATACTTTAGAAAGAGTTTCACCAATGTCAGTCTTGTGGAACCTGGGCCGAAAATACCGCAGACTGAGCAAATCACAAAATGCAAGCATAACGGAGAAATGGATATTCTGTAGAAAGCAGCCCCTTGCTTTCTCACAATGTGTCAAAAAATGCTTTCATAGCTCTCGGGATTGTTTGTTCGTGAGCATGCTCACATTTTGACTTTTTGCTTTATATTGAAATATTTGATTATTGAATTATTTCATAGGATTTAAAGCCTTCTCAATTTCTTCTCACTGTGAGCTGAAACCCAGAAAGTGGGTACAAAACAGAACTTGGCTGAATTTGAGCTATCCCTCCAAATCTGCAATAACTGATTAAAAAATATCTTCTGGTTAATTTAAACGGTTTTCTAAAATTTCTAATACTGAATTTGCAAAACTGTCTAGGAATCCATGCATCCAATCTACAGGCAACATTTAGCCTAAGATCTACAGCTGCTGCTCCTGGCTCCGCTACTGTATAAACTGTATAAGAGGGCATCGATAATCTGATACCAACCGACGGTTAGTTACTGCAGTATGCATATTCCGTCCTTATATACTGCAAAAGCGACCATGATGCAACTCAAACAAAGATTCAACGTGCAATAGATGTACTTCAAACCTGGTACGAGGATATGAGGATAGGAAAATCTGAAGGAAAACCCGTATTTGTGGTTTTCAAAAGAAAATTCAAGGTGGCATTAATCTCGATGCAAAACTAAGTAAGCAGAAAGCACGAGGATAAACTTCATGCGTTAGATCTGTGAAACATGGTGATGAGCCCATCCCGCCTGCAAGCTCCTTATTTTCAAGGGCAACAATACGATCGGTTATCGAGTATGGCATGGTAGAGTTTGCGAAGATGTCAAAATCCAATGCATTCAATGGCGAGCACTTCAGGTATGCCTGGGAATCATCAACAACAATTATCGCTGGAAATATTGTGTGGAATACCTCCAATTCTATCTGTAGTAGTAGGTCCACTACAGATAGAAATGGAATCTGCAACTTTCACAGCATAATAATTAAAAAGACTACAAATACATTTAATTTTTTTATATTTATATGACCATGAATGCACATTTTGGTGTCTGGTCTGGTTAAAGCATAATATAAATTGTAATTAATTGTAATTCGCAAATAACATAATTCTAGTGTAGAGATTAAGAACTGTTTTATATAAAAAGTTCCTGTTTTGAAGTGATTCATTGTGATTTTGACTTATAATTTGGAAGAATTACTAGATCGTTCTGAGATATCAATGAGGATTAAACAATATTTTATATAATAATAAATAATTATAATAATAATAATTATAATAAATAATTCTTTTGGTAGGATGTGTTGAATTTTGAATTTTTACTTTAAATCAACAGTTAGTAGAAGTACAAACACTCTCCCAAAATCTGGTAGCGTTTCTAAAATCATAGAAACAACGTAAACCTGGCTTACAAAACGAAGATAAAAATAAACCCTGCGCTTTAAACTTATAATATAAGTTAGAGCCAAAAAAATGTGTCGAGTCATATTAGGAAAACACAATTAACTGTTGAGGTTTGTCATATAGGTGTGTAATATTATTTATTTATAAAAAATGTATAATGCTAGTAAAAAAAAACGTTTTATTCCGACATCTTCTATTTCTCATAATTTTGTTCATCAAACTTAATACTTATGTATATACAACACAAAATACTAAAAAATTCTAATTACATTTATAGTTATATAATTAAAACATGATTCTAATATTATATATTTTTTTATAATATTCCTAATCCTAATTAAAATATGTTATGTATAGCCATCAAAAGCGATTCCCCTATATAATATACAAACAGTAAAATTATGTAACAATATTATGACAAATAACATAAAACACAACTTATGCATTTACAATAGAATAATAATTACCCAACTCATAAAATTCAACTTGAAAATAATAAAAAACATTTATAATTGTACATACTAACGAACTTTAACATAAACAAAAGTTTTTTTAATAGTTTAGTATTTGCTCATTCCACACGTAACTGTTTACATGTAAGGAAGGAAATAGGCCGCATAAATACTATTTACGATTATTGCCCTTATATGCCGCAAAGGACTCGAAAAACACATTTTCTCTTTATATATGTTATATAGTTTAAATACCTCTCAATTATTGTCAAACAAGATTATAAAAACCCCGAATGTTTAACGAACCTTCTGCAAATGAGTGTCAATGTATTTATGTGCATGATTTTTATGTCTTAATGACCCCGGAATACGATGGTCTCTGGGAATTATCACAATTTAAGGACCGGTAACAGATATAATGTCCGCGCGGCATCGTAAAAGTGTCATTATTGTAATATTGACCCAAGGCGATCGGGTTGTAAAATATTTTGTATATGAGGGCTGTATTTTAATATTGTTTGAAGGACATAGTGAAACTCATTATTATTTCATTTAGGACTGTTGATTGGCGTTTCTGTTGTTTTGAAGAATTACATGTAATACAAGGATTATTTCGGCCTATTGGTCGGTTTAAATTTAATTGTTAGTTTTTGTAGTTTATTATTTTCATTAATTTTTTTCTTCATTACGGAAATTATTGTGTAGGCACTAATTTATTTTTTAATATAAAATATCGCTTTTAATGCATTTTATGCAACCTCTTTGATAAAATCCTTCCATATTTGCGTTGTGCGTTCTCACACCCTTAGGCCCAATGAGTTCTAAATTACTACTGGAAAAAATGCTTGAAATTGAATGAAATATTTTAAGAAATAAATATAAAATTCAAATTTTACTAATTAATTCATGTTTATTGATAAAATAATTTTAAAATGTTTCTGAAAAATTATAAATTATTGCTACAGATTGGCGTTATGGTATATTATAAAGAGCACTTCGGATACATGGCTACTTTGCATTTAGGTCAAAAATATTTGGTATGGGAGCTGCATTAGAGAGAGCGAGTTCGTAAAAATTGTAAAAGCGCCTCGCCTCAGTATCCTCAGTATCCCATTCGTAATCATAGTCCAATATCCTTTTTTTCAGCGTATCGGTATTCTATAATTATTGATCGCATTTTCGAGTGTGCCGCGTTCACTCTTTCTAATAGCTTTGCTCTCCACCAGTTTTGGTTTTCCTGCACGCGATTCTCGCACAGTGCCTACTGCGAAGATTCCATCCTCGTTAGTTGAATCGGGCCGATATCTTTTATTACGTATAATAATTATATTTTTTTTAAATTCGTGTTTTTGTGGTGCGTTTTCGTACCCGTAGGACATAATGGGTTAAATGCGAAAGTTGTTCACAATATGATTAACAAAAAAAATGTTAAGTCAATCAATTGTTTAATTAACCATTTTCTTATGGGTAGGCGCCATAATGTCGTGAAATACGACCAACGTTGTACTACAATTTCTCCTAATACTTCGATGTTAGTTGGATAAAATGACTATCCACATCCACATAATCGTCCGCAGATGAACCTTTGACTGGCGGTTATAAACTAAAAAATCATGTATTTTATTTTCTTTAATAAAAATATTTATTTAAAAAAATATTATTTATCTGAATTTCTTCTCCATTATCATTTTGTATTTTATGTTTGTTTCATTTTTTAGAAAACAGGAGGTGTTACACGGCTATTTGCATCGAATCTTTTTCTTTAATAATTGGCCATCAGTCCACAGTCTTGATGCCGGAATGTTGGACAAAGTTTTAAAGTTTGATTATATTTTACAATTTATATACGAGATAAGCTAATAATTAATTATATATATTTATAAAACAAAACAAAAACATTAAATACTAAAAAAAATAAAAAAGACAATAATTGGATTTATTTAATTATTATTTATATTTATTTTTTCTCCTCACTTCCTATACACATTTTCCTCTTCCTTCTATCAAAAGATTTTAAGAATTATCGTGATTAATGTTATGTAAAACTTATAATAAATATGTGATTTTCGATTCCCTCCTTACGTTCCCTAAATCTACCGTTTGGAAAGGATACTCTAAAACTTAGACTAAAAAAAAATTGTTTTCTTATTTTTACATAATTACATTACATTTAACCATAGCCATAGCCGAGTGGGTTAACGCGTTGGCCTGGCTTATGGGAGGTCGCTGGTTCAATCCCGGCCGGCAGACCGAACTGTTTTTCGAATGTAGCACTTTAAATCAGTAGGTTCCTCTTGCTATTAAT
>JANSTU010010571.1:0-15704 GCA_027564075.1 Bolitophila hybrida | reverse complement strand
ACACTTAAATTGCACACTCATAAATAATCCGCATACTCGCACTGGGAAACGACAATTTATTAAATAAAGTATTTATGTAATTATTTGCTATTATACAGAAGACTGCGCGCGATAAAGCACAAGCTCTATATATCAAAACCAGTACATGTTGTAGGTACTTGCACCATCTAATACACGTGATTCTATGAAGTGTAAGTTAAAAATGCAGTGCTCTTTTTATATAATCGTACATGTACATAACACATATTAAACATGTATATGACATATAATATATACTATATTATATCTATATATATATCTATATTATAGGTAAATATGTATGAACTTAATCCAGGTAGGAATCTATTTCAAATCATATTATTAAAAATGCATGTGCTCACGCAATGTTTAAAATTTTATACGTATGTCTCAATTTATATAACCCGTTTCAGTTAAATATAACAACATTTTCATTTCAATCGAATCATTGACGTGGGTTCTGGGTTGACGTGTCGATGCAAACACCCTTTAAAAATGTCCGAAAGCCTCTGTTACATTGCTGGATCGTTTTAGCTTGTGTTCGTGTAATTTGTTTCTATATTTTTTTATTTTTGCTGGAAATGTATCTTTTAAATAAAATATTAAGTTACGTTATTGTTATAAAGTGTTTAAATTTTTTCAAATGTTTATATACACATGCCATGAAAAATGCGCATTTCATTGTAAAATATAATGAGTTTCATATAAATTTAATAAGAGCAAATTGTCAATTATATAAGTATAATAAATTATGTTTAATTTTTATTATACAAAATGTAGTATGTCTGTTTATGAAATATATTTTTCAAAATTTGACTATATTTTTTAATTGAAGATAGGAAATTTATTAAAAATATGGTTGAAATCATTAAATATATAATAATTACATAATTTATTTTTTGTAATAAAAATAATAAAGAAATACACTTTATTGTAAATAAAATGATGGAGTTTGCATAGATCATTTTAACATTAAAAACTAAATAATAGATATAGCAATTTTGAACATTTAATTATATATTTTTTGACATTTCAACAGACAGTGGTGTCTTTGGTTGTTGTAAGCTCCGCAGTGCATTTTTGTCTCAAAATAATTTGGTGACAAGAATTCACAATTTATACTAATATTTTTGACCTTGAAATATTTTCCATACAAATAGTGGTGACAAAAATGCACTCCTCTACTTGACAAAAATTCACTTGACGTGTCTATGTGGTCGAGTGTTTGCTGCGTCAAGCGAAATCGGCGAGGGTGCAAATGCACCCAAACTGAGTGATGAAATTGTGTTAAATGACATTCGCAGCGACAATACAGATTATGGAATCGTGAATGCTAAAAAGCCTCGTCGTTGTCGCGTTTCTCACAAACATTCTTCATTCAAATGCTCGAAATGCGATGTTGCTATTCACAACAAATGCTTCAATAGATCATGGCAATTCCGTGATAATACCTATTTATATAAATACATGATTTTTTGTTATGAACTAATAACGGTTTATTTATAAAGGAATTGTAGGAATTGTACATATTAACTTATTATTCTACCATTTTGTAGCTGTAAAGTCGCATATAAACCAAAAAAAAACCTTTCTGACCTAGTATTTCATGTGCAAAACTTGAGAAATATATGTCCAGTAGTTTTTGAGTTACGAAGGGAACCGACTTTTAAAATGTCAGTTTTAAGAAAAAGGTTTAGTTGAAAAAAAATATATTTTTATTTTAAAAGTAAAGATAAAGATTTTATTTGCACATCACAATTCTTGGTTTTCAGAGTTTTTTGTATAACTTCAGGCTCGGTAAAATTAGTTTTAGTTTGTATTTTTTAAACAAACTTTTTTTAATTATTTATAAAAAATACGGTAATATAAATAAAATCTAAAATTTGACTATACAAAATATCCATAATTTTGATTATTTTTTTTTTTTGCTATAGCTGTTATTGTATATGTCATTCCTAAAATATCTAAAGTGCACACAAAACATTCTTTCTTTAAAAAAAACGTATAATAATGTGTTATCATTTACTTTACGCTAAACATAAATAAACAATATTAAAAATTGTTTTTTTTTCTATTTTCAGGTAAGAAAATCCCAAGAGCAATTACTCGACTCTTTGCAACATACACGATTTTACACTGCTACTAACGTTGGTTGCGTTGTCGTCACACGCATAACGGTTCTTTATGTGCGCAAAAATCGCATAATGGCCCTTTTGTTGACTGTGCACCTCGGTCAACGCGACCATTTTCTCCGGGATATAGACGGTGTAATGATAACATATAAATAATGCATATATAATGTATGTATTTAAAATTAAAAACTGTATACACAGGTAAATAACATATGTTAGTGTATAAGATAACAGGAAGGCTTTTGCTTTAAGAGTTCTTGACCGAAAGAATAATAAAATTTTAAGTGCTTTGCTCGCACACTTAAGCCTAATGAGTTCGTCCGATGGTGCCTGCATACATAAAAAGATATATTTTATAACTAGTCACATTATAATCAGGTGCTGTAATGTATATAATAAGAATTTAATTATTGCCTAAAACGTCTTAATCATGATATTTTATAGTATGATAGCTGAGCTGATGCTATATAACTTGGGAGTTGGATGGCTGCTGGTTTAGTCGCGCGTGCACGAGAATGATGTTGTGGTTTAGTTTCTGGTTTGGCAGCGTATACACGATCAGTGTGGTGCTTCGTGTTCACGACGAACCGGAGTATATAAAAATCAAAAGCGCCATTATAGCATGCATGTGCACAGATTCACTTCATACCTTCTTAAGATCACATCTTTGGCATCATCGTCGCGTGTATACATACAAAAGTATCCGTGAGCGCAGAAGCCGCGCGCTGCTTTACACGCACACATTCTCACTCACAACATTTGTTCGAAATTCTCTTCGATTGCGAGTGCGCGATGGCGTTGACTCAAACCAGATTCTTGCTTTTAGTGCATTGAAGTCTTTCGTTCGGTTAACACACTTTTAAGCGTTGCGCGTATTCCGTACATGCTTAGACGCGCGATTAGAGTATCTGCGATATTTTCGTTTAAGGTATAGAATAAACAACAAATATGTACAACATACACAATGGTTGTGTATAATATGATTGTGAGTGTGTGTTTAATTGTGATAATTATATGTGGGTAACTTAAGTGCTTGTAATGACCTTTGTCGAGTGAACCTCATAATGCATCGACCCCAATAAAGGATTACACGAACTCACAGCGCACCATCAAAATGGATATATTCTCGCAGCATATTTGAATGCTGAATTACGGAATAATATAATATACTGTTTATGCACCAGAAAAGTGTGACATAAGCATTGGCTCTATCGTAAAATGCCAAGGCATTAAATGTGTAGCTGAATGTACTCACTTTTACTTTTAAAGTATATATGCGAATATCCCGTGCGCGGCTGTACTACTGATTATCAAATATTTATAGAGGGATAATTTACAATATGTGTTCATAATAATTTGTTATTTAATTGATATTTAACGAATACTTATTTTTTTAATGATTGTACTCAAATGTTGCTTATCAATCTTTTAGAGACACATGCACACATATATTTTGTGATGAAGCATATAGAAAATATAAACATGGATGTATACATAATGAATCTGAGCATCATAATGTACTTAAAATACTTACAAAGAGTGAGAAAAATAAGTCTCCGTACGGCAACATTTCTGAAATTTTAATAATTTAAGTAATAGAAATGTATTTAATGAATTTGATCTTTACATTTTTTTAATAAAATTACCTTATGAATTACGGTTGTTTTTCGCAAAAATACGTTTTTTTTATATATATTTTTATTTTTTTCGTTATAAAATTTGAAGAATACCTACTATATAGGCTGAATAAAAATATTTGTATAATGCTGAATACGATTTTTTCAAACTATTTAAAGAATGTAAAATATTTTAATTAAAAAAACCAATTACTACTTTTTGTTTGTACCAAAATACAATCATATTTATTTTAAATATATACTTTTGATATGATAATGTAAATATGAAAATTTAAAAAATAATAAGAGATTTTTAAGTTTTTTTTTGTTTTGAATAAAAATTTGCAAAAATATATTTAAAAACGGCACGTTTTAACCTTAAAAAAAGGAATTAACATTCTATTTAAAAAAAAATAAACGAGAATAGATTGATTTTTCACTAAAATAAACAAAAATCATATTCTATTTAAAAAAATAAAAAAATTATAAAAAACTTCGGTTATTATATATGTATATATTATATGTTACATATTAACCGGATGCCTTATATCTATTATTTGATTTCAAAATGTATCTCTTGTATTGAATACTTTTTATCTATCAGTACAATCAGTGTAGCTTGTAGAACTAGTACTCTGCTTACTAGTGAAACAAATATTTGGATTTGCTTTATTCAAATTTATCTTCTTATTCTATCCTTAATTGAGTTTTTCAGTTGCATGCATGAAATATTACACGGGTATGGATGGACGTTTAATATATGTAGACGATGTAATTTTCAAAACGACTCATAATTCATTTCAAAAGGAGTTATTAGAATGAGGGATTGTTTCATTTTGTAAAATAAGAAAAACCGGTTTTCACAAATTTTTTTTTTTTTTATTAGATAGAAATATATTTATAATTTTAAAAAAGTATTCGAATGTTAAAAAAAATCTTGAATATACAAATAACTAATAAATTTTTAATATAATTTACAATTATACTTACTAATAAAATAATAATAATAATAATTAAAATAAATAAATTAGTTAGGAAATTGCAAAACAATCATCAATTTGAATGATTTATATTTTTAATTTGCAGTTGATACATTTTGCTGTTGTGAATTTTAATTTAATGTTACTAGTGGGCTATTTATGTATTAGATATATTCGAGGTTTTTATTTTTTTTTTGTATTGAAAATCGTTGAAAAACAAAACCGGATTGTTGGTTTCAAAAATTGAGTTGGTTAAATCGAATATTCGCTAAGATTATGTGCTAAATGTTCACCGTCTGAAAATGTTAAAAATCAGCCAACAACATACTGGACATTGTTTACCGTTGCACAGCAAAAACGCAACATACAATTTTGTCAGTATCCCCCTCCTCCTACTTATGCAAGAATAAAACATTATATTTTATGTTTTTTTCCGCATAACACAAATTGTAGGCATTAGCACGCGCGTCTCGCTGATTATAACTCTTCTAAGTATACATAAAATACATATCTTTTGATATATGTTTCACGATTGTTTGCGGTATGTTTATTTATGTTGATATGTATATAATATATGATGTGTGTTCGCACACATAAACAAGAATACCATATAGATACTACTTGTAGGACTGAACACACATCAACCGCATATAGAGAGATGCTTCAGGTAAAATATATAGGTATATATGAGAGATTTTCGCATTTAAAGGCCGTGTTGCGTTACCATGATTATTGGAAATTCACTAAATCTTACGCTTGAGCATACAAACACACACAAACACTCAATTGCGAAGATGCGAAGAGTATGAACGGGTGTCTTTTATGCGTGCGAGAATTTATGTATAGATGTGTTTGTATTTGTCTGCAGGTATTATTATGGGTTTTTACGAGTATATGTTTTACAGTTATATGCTGCGAGTGCGCGCGAGTTGTTAAATTAAACCGAATCATTTGGCTTTTGCATAACGGGAGCACGCAAGCAAGATTACGATTTTATGAGCTAAGATTCAAATGAGAGGAGCCACGAGCGAAATATATATACTATACATCTATACGCAGCGACGTGTACCGAACGATCGTAATAAATTGGCAAGCATAATAAATTCTGCATTGTGTGTATACGGTTTATTTTATTTGCATGTTTTCTGGGTTTTACACTGCTGTTCTCTTAAACTACACGTAGAACTTTGAAATATTATAATACGTCCTCTATAAATTCTATAAAGAATGGAACGCACTGTGAGTAATGCACTGCGGTGTTACAATGCTGATCTCGATTGGTTTACAACTGATTCGAACGATTCATATTTATTTGTTGTTGCATATCTATACATTACATGTATAATCAATCGAAGTTGAAGTTGTACCAGCGATATACGAATACGTATCAGTGCAGTAATTTAATGAGAGATTTTGCTTTAGTTTATTGAAGATTAGTTCCTTTAATTCCTATTCGGGACATAGGGCATCAGCAACAAAGTTACTAAACGCGGTTGTCGGGCAAAGCCTTCATCGCCATCCAGTTCGATCCAACTTCTGACTTCACGTCGTTTTCGGTCTACCTCTTCTACGACTTACGCATGCAGGTTGCATTGTGACCGATTCACTGCCACTTTCTCCGTCGAACTTGCATTGAGACGGGTGCTTGCCTGTTTCGTCTCCACAATTCAATATTTGAGACTACCTCTGGCCATCTTATTCACATGATCCGTTTCAAGCAGTGGTTGACAAAAGTTTGCAGTTTCCCGGTCGAGCAGAGGTCACTCTCCCCGTCTCGCAACCGTAGAAAAGGACCGATTTGACGTTAGAGCTTCGTTCGTTTTGATAGCTGTGTGGAGCTGAATCTGAAGAGCTCTCCGCGTTTTATGTATTGTGTTTTGAGAAAAAAACGCGTTTTAAGTTTGACCTCAAAAAATCGTATGCAATGTTTGTTTTTACATTAGCTAACTATTCCAGAACCATACACAGTCCTTCCTTCTTCCTCAAAAAAAAACTATTTTTCTGTAGACACTTAAAAATAAAAGGATGATTATAATCCCCAAAAAAGATAGCATTATGACCAAGCCTAAAAAAGAATGATAATCTGTACATGCAATGAGATGAAATTTATCCGCGAAAAAGTTTTGAAAAATGTCGACTATTTAAAAAAAAGACCTTAATAAAGAATCGTTCGAAGTTTCATAAAATCGATCTTGCGATTGCGGAGATTGTTTTTCTGCCAATTGAAAAAATTGATTTCATGCAAAACGGGTTTAATTTTTTTTTTTATTTAGTTGTGAATATTTTTGGAATAATCTTGTTTTAATACTTACAATGGCTTTTTCTATTTTGAATTGCATCACTAAATTTTAGGAGGTGATTCTCGATGCTATAAGACTGATTTTTCGATTTTACGAAAGTTCTAGACACACCTATCTCAAATTAAATGTGACATTTAAAATATTGTGATTGAACAGAGACTCTGATGCTAGAAAACCTTTTGTTTTGATAATAAATTACATAGAATGTAATTTTTTTCTTTAATGGTATAAATTATCTGAATTAAATATATTATATACATTTCTTAACCAATTGTATTCTATTTTTTGTAGAATATCTCTTATATATACGTTTAATATACTCCAATTCTAAAAATGAACATTCATTTTGAACCTTTGAATTGCTCGCATATTTTCAAGACAAAGGCGAGTGCTGATTGTGTTCGTTTGTCTACAGTTTTACAACCTCCTACCTAAATAAAAAATAATATAAGATCCAGTGATAACCATTTTTGCATCCAAGCGCACGCGCAGACTCACCGTAAAATAATTGTTATTTGCCATTTAAATAAGAGAATTCCGCACTGCAGTTGAAACAAATATATAATTGTCGACTGTGCGCGCACTATTTTTGCATTTACTCAACTGAAATTTCGCGCATATATATACGCCTAAAACAGGCGCGTGCAAAAGCCATTTCAGCAACGCGGAGCGAAGTGCTCACAAATCCCACATGCATTTGCATCTCTTGCCATTTGGGCGCGCGCATTCCTTTGGCGCACAATGTTTCTTCCAATCTGATGCTGTTTCCATGCGCGGCGAATGCAACCATTTATGGTTTCCGTAACATCTGACCACTTGTCCGATTTTCCTTGCGTTGGTCTTTGCATGCGCGCATTTGTGTGCAGTTGTACACGCATACACAGACACATATTCATTCTTCCTTCGTCTTGACCCTACAGCGTTGTATACCTATATAATTTTGTATGTGTGTGATTTATATACCTACTCCTTTTTATCGGTAATGTTTTTCATGTCTTTTATCCTCTTGTTGTTGTTTTTTATTGCGTTCCTCTGCTTCAATTTCATTAATGTGTGTAATGGAAAATGTACATATACATACTTACATAGTATATGTTTATATAAAACTGGTTCTGGCAAGCCACAGACACTCCGTGTCGTTATAAAACAAACGCTTCATATATAGCATATTTGCTAGTATCTATATAAATTGTATATTTAAAATGTACTGGCGTAATGGCACTATTAACAAAGGATAGTCCAAGAGAGTATATAATATATAATGCTGTATTAAATGAAAACGTTAAACCACATTTTTAATATTTCAAACACCTCAGATATTTTTTCTATTTATGGAATGGTTATGTAGTATCACAATTGTTATTTAAGATTGTTTTAATTTAATATTATTATTTATTTAAGGAAGCTTGTATTAACAATGTTCAGAAAATTATGTATGGTCTCACAACAACATTAAAAAGTAACTACATTATTGTGTTGTGTTTAAATCGTTTAAGAAAAATATGTATAACATATACATATATATCACATAAAAAAAATTAAATTGCAATATTTTCTATAAATTTAACAGATGAGTTTGAAAAATGTGCAAAAAGCTGTCTTCAGATTAAACTAAAACTTATTTGTTTGTCTCATCTCATTAGATCCTGTAATCCCTTGTGGGACATAGGGCCAATGTGCGATGTGTGTGCTGTGCTATTCCTATTGGAGCTTCTGTGCTCTAACACTCACAACAGATCCCCGATGGTTAGGAGTCTTAATTTGCCCTGATGCGACTCTAACAACTTTGTAGGGCAAATGCGCATATTTTTGAGATATCCCTATGCACCGAGATCTAACTTGCTATTTTATATTAGGAACCGTGAATTATCAACGCCATCATACACATATTGTTCTATACAGAGTAAGTGTGTATATGTTAATTGATGGCATTAATGTTCCGTTATTCCAAATCAATAACCTATTTCAGAAATAGGCCATAAATAGCAAGAGGAACCTACTGATTTATAGTGCTACATTCGAAAAACACTTCGGTCTGCCGGCCGGGATTGCACCGGCGACCTCTCATAAGCCAGGCTAACGCTTTAACCCACTCGGCTATGGCTATGGTTTGTTTGTCTACGAATAAAGAAAAAGAATTTAAATAGCATTTTGAGGTTAATAAATACTACTAGTCCTATGTCCTTTGTTTTTATAAATTGTTTTTCAAATAATTAATTAATATTTAAATTAATTGGACTAAATCTTAAAATTAAAAAAAAAACTGATTTCAAGGAACCTAAATATGAATAATATATTTCTAAATAAATTATACATTTAACTAGGTATGATAAAATAAATTTAAAAAAAATTATGCACACCGTTGAATTTCCGCAATGTGGCTTACTGCTCGTATACACACACATTGCACCCTTCACTACTCTGCATTTTCATAAAGCGCATCGTTCTACATAACATCGTCTTACCACTGAATTACTGCTCTTGTTCCTGCTTATAATATGCTTGTACAATTGTTTGCACATAACTTGAGATTCATTTTTATATAATAATCTGATAAATTATAATCCGATTTTTCCAGTCTGTTTGGCAAATGAAATGTTATGATTTTTCACTGAGCATAAACCGCAAAATGTATATATGTTGTTCTTTTTTTATTTCTTTCTTTCACTTTGCTGTTGTTTATTTTTAACAAATTTGAAGTGCATCGTGCAAAATGATTTTTTTTATATAAGTAATCCGTCAATGCACTACATTTTAGAACTGCACTACAACTTAGGAGATCTGTAAATATATAATATAAATAGATGACTTGCAACGCACCAGCAGCCTGATAAACGGAT
This sequence comes from Bolitophila hybrida, assembly GCA_027564075.1. NCBI lineage: Eukaryota > Metazoa > Arthropoda > Insecta > Diptera > Mycetophilidae > Bolitophila > Bolitophila hybrida. Next base: position 5,818 of record JANSTU010010571.1, on the reverse strand, counting down.
CTCATGCCGAAGAGAAAGAATATTATATGTCTTGTATAAGATTGTGTATGCTAGAAAACAATGCATTGTCTATATAATATCTTCAATATACATCTACATGATATTCTATCCGCTTTCCTACAACATGCCTTACGCCCATGGTGTAGGAAAATATAAACAAAGCAAATCAATGCAATTTATTATTGGGAAAATTACGGTGATTCTTGAAGTATGTATGTGCGAGAATATAATACTATTATATATAAATCAAGTGACTGTTTCTATGCTTTTTTCATAGTATTATTTATACTGTTTTTATATATATAGAATGATGTTAGATATTATTTATGTAAAATGTAGTTTTAGGTATATTGAAATGTTCCATTTGATACCGTCAATATAAATGTATTAGAAAATTGCTTTACATTGATGTCGCACTTCCGATGTACTCGATTGATGCGTTTCGTCGTCGATGAGAATCTATTTCTTAACTCGTACTATATATAAAATGTGAAATATATTTGTGTTTTGTATGTATAGTGATATTATTAAATATGTATTTCTTGCATCTGCAAATGTGCTACTATTTACGTTTACAAGTAATGCAAATCAAAATATTTATGATTGCAGAACTTGCTCGCCATATACATTTTTTAATGTAGTTTGTCTCACTGAAGCCAAAAATTAGATAACGGTTAAAGTGTGTTTTATGTTTGTTTTTTTAATAATGTGTAATGTTTTCCAGGATATCAAACTAAATCAAGCATGTCAAGCGGTAAATAAAATAATAATAATTCACAAAAATATAAACATCTTTTTTTCTAAATTTCTATGAATAACATTCATTCCGGTTACCTTTTGTATATATTTTATTTATTTGAATATTTTACAACTTAACATGTTTGTAATGCCTTAACTCCACTACAAACCATATACCAAAAACCACGAACCATTTACTGCATTTCACTCGTAGACATGAAAAAACAACGAAACACACATAGAAATAAAGCTAGCACCGCTTTAGCTTTTACATATGTGTTGGTAAAAACCATATAAGAAAATTTCCCATATATCTCTACATTTTAGGTTGCATTCTAAAATCTATAATAAATAACAAATTAAATGTCAAACGTCAGAAAAACTCAATATCATAAATGTTACATAAATAGTGATATTGTTATTGTTTGTGGAAGAGGTATATAAAATATTTCTGAAATATCCAAAAATTACCAAAAATTGTTTGTTATACTGACTCACATTACATCAACTCACGTATCGCATAAATTAAAGTTTGTCTTTATTTATCGTTTGGTCGTCTTTAACCTCACTAATAAAAGAGTGTCAAAAGATTCTTGTGGTATTTTCGCTAGGTGTCGTTGCAAACGCGTAGTTCTAGTTGTATTTATCGCATCAGTTCATGCTATAGCTTGTTGAAAAGGTCTTAACGCGCTAACACACGCGCTTGACAGTTGTTGTTGTTTGGTTCAGTCGTTCGTGAGTTATAGCGTCGCAAACGTGGAGCAAAATAAAGAGAACATCCGACATGTTTTACAGTACTACTTCGACAAAGGCAAAAATGCATCTCAAGCCGCCAATCAAAGGCCTTTTGTCGAAAATTGCGACAAAATCGCTGAATTGGTCGAGAGAGACCGGCATAGTAGCAGCCGTAGCATCGACCAAGAGCTTGGCATGAGTCATCAAACCGTTATAAACCATTTGAAGAAGTTTGGATTCACAAAGAAGCGCGATGTATGGGTGTCGACGCATGCGAATCGCAACAAAATCGACCCGTTTCTGAAGCGGATGGTGACTGGCGATGAATAGTGGGTCACTTACGACAACGTGAAGCGTAAACGGTCGTGGTCGAAGCGCGGTGAAACGACCCAGACGGTGGCCAAGCCCGGATTAACTGCCAGGAAGGTTCTGCTGTGTGTTTGGTGGGATTGGCAGGGAATCATCCACTATGAGCTGCTCCCCTATGGCTAAACCCTCAATTCGGACCTGTACTGCCAACAACTGGTCCGCTTGAAGGCAGCACTCATGCAGAAGAGGCCATCTTTGATCAACAGAGGCCGAATTGTCTTCCATCAGAACAACGTCAGGCCACCCATATCTTTGGTGACGCGCCAGAAGCTCCGGGAGCTCGGATGGGAGGTACTTTTGTATCCACCGTTTAGTCCGGACCTCGCTCCAAGTGATTACCACCTGTTTCTGTCCATGTGTGTGATAGACACGGTATTTGTCTGCACTCTCGTTGATGTTAGAAAATAAACCACGGATTTTCATTGCCGTTTTTCTAAGTGCCTGCGTAATGTGGAAATAACACCCTCGCAGTGAGCGAGCTTATCAAACGTCAAAAAAAATATTATATAAAATTAAAAAAAAATCTAAAAGTATTTAATATTTCAATTCTAAAAAAAAATTACAAAATTAAATACAATTGTTTTGTATATACTTTATATCGGATTGGCGAATGAATTACAAACAGTAATTATTTGCCATAACACAACAAATTACTTTACTCGAGAAGAAGACAAGTTCAGATTCTTCTTTTTATATGACCCTTAACGTCAGTTGCTTGTTTAATGACCAATCTATATATAATATATTATTTTATTGCCAATCAACCTACATTATGCGTTAAATATATTTATTTATTTCTTGGACATTTCAGATGGTTGTTATCATCATTTTTACGAATAATTGTTCTAATAGTCCAACTGACATAGTTATTGCCCCAATAAACAATTTTTAACCGTAAGCATACTCTAATCTCATATTTTTAACTTATTTTGGAAGTCATTTATGCGAAATAAAAATATATGTTGTATCGTTGAAAATGTTTTCTCAAACAATCTTCATTTATTTGGGCTTGGGACCAACTTTTACAGAGTGTCAGGATATTTTATTTTCACCGCAATTTACGGTGGATACAAATTAATTAAAGAACTATGCTGTTTAATTACCAATTTTATTTTGTCGAAATCAATTTCTATTTCTGTTGAAAATCATTAAGATGTTCTTTTGAAAACCGATTTCTATTATTCGTTTTAAAGCTTTCATTTTTAAAAATGTGCTCTCACAAATGTAAGTGTTTCCAAAATTGAGCAAAATATTTTTTTGTTATATTTGGATACTTTTCTTGTGAAACAAGTATCCAAAACTCTACACCGACGGCGTTCTGAGGCATCAGGAAAACATCGCTTTGAATTTTAATGATTCTTTAGCGAAAATGTTTGTACAAATCAAAAACTACAAAGTCTCTAATTTAAACAAAATATTAAAATCTAGAATATAATTCATATATGTTAAAAATAATTTGATTTGTTATGCAAATGACGAAAAGTCTATAGGGCTATTTTTGGTCAAAACGACGCTTCAGCACTTAAACAGAGAAAAATAATTTTTGCCAATCTCGGTCGTCATATATTCCAGTTTTTTACAAATCGCGTCAATTGGACTTACCATGTGAAAAATTAGCTGTCCTTTGGTCTGAAGTTTCATGTTTGGAACATTCTGTATTTGTGTAATGTCCGTAATAAAAGTCTGTTTTTACATTTTTTGTAAGAAACGCCAAACCTTAACTCTACTATCAACCAGCGTACTTTACAATCAAATTTCAAATCGCCATATTCAAATTAAAATTCCTTTACAAAAGGCAAATTGGCGCTGAGTTTAAAATGTTGCCTCAAATTCCTTTACAAAAGACAAATTGTCACTGAGTTAGAGACGCATGGGCACCTCAAATTGGGTTTACAGTCTCATATATTTTTCAGAATTTTTGCAACAGCGCTTTCTATTGTATTGGAAACTTTTAACATTAATCCCGTATTTCAGCAACTGACCAACGACGCCAACACCTGTGCCTGTGCCTATATCTTTGAATACAATTAAAATCGTAAGGTTATTTTTCTTCAGAAGACACATTTTTGCGTGTCCAAATGTCCATATTGCCCACGAAAGCTGTGATTCTCTTGAGACTTGATTTTTTGATGACTGATGATCTTTCAGTGCTGCTTGACTGTCAGAAAAGAAACGTAAAGTTTTGTTTGTTATTTGTTTTTCATGAAGGATTTGTGCACCTAGAAGAATCGCAGCTCCAATATGAGTACCACTACACAAAAATAGCACATTAGCATGACCTGACCAGTCGTGTGAACCCGTAATGGTCAATGAATCCGGTGTGCGGCATCGTACACTGGCCATATGTCCCACAATGGGATTACAGGATCCAATAAGAATGAATAGCGGTTTTATGTTGTCAGTTTTCATAACGTTTTCATTACGAAAAGTGGCGGACAACTAATTGAAAACGACATAACTTTTTTATATTATATTACAGCAGAAACTAAACTACCTATTGCTAGGAGTATCCATATAGCTAGTGTACTTTCTTGTTTGCTCAAAAATAGAATAGGTTTAGTTAGACCGCAGGTCCAAGATGTGCTCCTCCCGGATGTCTGAGGCAATTAAAATTTCGTCCAGGTATGTAAAAACGTCGTCCAAGCCACTTTAAATATTGTCTATGAACCTCTGAAATGTCTGGGCGGCGTTTCAGAGACCAAACGTCATCACCGTGAATTCATACAATCCTAAAGGTGTTAGTGGTTTCGACCGGTATTTGATGTTATGCTCTCTTTAATAGATTAGTGGGTGGCCGCTGTCGCTAGTTTTCCGGCAGAAAATTGCTCCCTGCAATTCTTGGCCTAGTTCCTAAACTTGTATTGGAACCAGCATGTGGAGTGCGCAGCAGAAGAAGATAGTTTCCGTCCGGTCCTGTATTCCGATCGGTTTCGTTGTCGAGAGCTATGTTTGGTGTGTCGACTACGATCGTGTCTAGCTAATGCACTCACCAGCTTCGTCAAATCCGAAAACTGGGCTTCGAGTCTGACCAAATCTGCACTACTTTTAGTACTGATCTTCCATTCATAGCCTCTCATTCGCTGTCTGCCAGATCGGCAAGCATTGTAACGGTACCTTTACTCATGGACAGATTTGCCTGAATTTGAGGCGTAAGTCGTTGAAGCGTAGTGGCGTAGAAGGGGGGATTCAAGATAAAGTCGCTTACTTGGGTTATTATAGCCGTCTCCGACGCAGCAAATTCATATGGTACTTAGAAGAGCTCTTAGTTATCCCGTTACCATAACGCCGGGTTTACCTTCCGAAACGCGGGAGCGCGCAGTGATATTTGTGCCCCGTTGGGCGATGGTGGGTCTGGAAGTGGATCCATTTAATGCAGCACAACAACAACAGCACAGCAGTTAACCTGTATTTTCTTGTTCTCACTTCGTATACGGTATTTCGCCAAAAAACATTAATTGTGTTCGCGAAGTGATCACGTCGGGCTCACTAGTTGAGGGATAAGTCGATCATTATAGGCGAAAAGATTATTATGTCTAATTCTATTTATTTGATTATAAAGAATAACGTACAATGTTTGTGGTAGCGTCTTCAGTGACGAGAATGTAATGTCTCTTCATTTTGTATTAAAGTATTGTTGTTTGTTATATTACATATGTGTACTATATGTACGAGTATGTGTAGTTGTTTATATGAGTTCGTTTGCGTAACGCAATTAGGTTCGTGTCATTGTGAACTGTACGCCACAGTACATTTCCTTCCGCCGTTCAAAAGGGTTATTTTCCACAAGCGTAGTTTAAAATATGTTGGCCATATGGTATTTCTTTGGCTCTCTATCTGCCGTTCCAAAGGGTTGTTTTCCCTAAGCGTAATTCAAAAGAAATTGGCCATAGGGTACTATTCCTTGCGTGCTTTAAACTGTCACCACACCTAAAGTGTAACCTCTTAAAAGGTTTATAGGGTTTCTAGGACAAAAAAC
>JANSTU010010560.1:0-15704 GCA_027564075.1 Bolitophila hybrida | reverse complement strand
AAGTGTTATCCGGACTCTGCCCCATCGAGACAAACGGTGGAGAAGTGGTTTGCTGATTTTAAACGTGGCCGTACAGATACTGACGATGCTGAACGCTCTGGAAGACCAATTGAGGTGGTTTCACCGGAAAACATCAAAAAAGTCCACCGAATCGTTTCCGAAAACCGAAAAGTGAATTTGCGTAAGATAGCTGACACTCCATGAGAAAGCTGTGGAGAAGTGGTTTGCTGATTTTAAACGTGGCCGTGTCTGCTTACACACTCCAGGGTCAAAACGGCAGTCGAGTATAATGCAGCCGGAGAACCATGTCCAAAGCGGCCAAAATCGCAAAAGTCGGCTAGTAAGGTTGTGGCGTCTGTATTTTGGGATGCGCACGGAATTTTGTTCATCTCGACTATCTTGAGAAAGGAAGAAAAATCAACAACGAATACTACATGGCAATATTAGTGCGTTTGAAGGAAGACATTTAAAAAAAATGGCCACACATGAAGAAGAAAAAAAATCTCTTTCACCAAGACAATGCACCGTGTCACAAGTCGATCACAACGATGGCCAAATTGCACGAATCGATTTTTTCCAAAAAAAAGTGTTTTTCTTTTTTACTTAGTTATCCTAAGGACTTATTGAGTATTGTGCTATACAGGGTGCGGGTTTATTGGTATCATTAATCCAAATCAATAACCTATATGAGAAGTAGACTGTTAATAGCAAGAGGAACCTACTGATTTAATGTGTTACATTCGGCTACCGGCAACCTCCCATAAGCCAGCCAACGCATTAACACACTCGGCTATAACTATGGCTATACAATATGTGTAATGTATATATATAAAAACACAAATTTAAATGAAATATTGAAGTTCCACAAGAATCACAACTAGCTGCTCCACTTTTTATTATATTTAAAAATGACATTTTTGACCAACCATTTATGACATCTCGATTATGTATTCATGCAAAACTATGACCGATTTAAAAACGCAAATGCAACATGATGCAACGTACTACATGATATTTCAAAAAAAATGCTCTGAGAGCATCTGTCATATATAACTCCAATGTGGTGCAACAGTCCTACAACAAAACTCGATGAATTATGAATACTATACAAAATAAATAAGCAATACAAACTGTAATTCCTCCTATACACTGAACAATTTGTATCACTTCACAACATAATCAAAAACAACTAAATTTTACTTATCCATCAAATTAAATAAAACTATGTTCGTCATAATCTAATTCTCCAAACAAACCTAGACTTCAGTGGTCCAATACAAGAAGACTTAACCTGATACACGTGAATAATACAAGACAGCACTACACAAATAATTCTCTAATCCAGTCAGCTAGCATTACATACAACGCATTACCTGATAACATAAAGAATCAATGCTACCGTAAAATCAAAAGAGAGGTCCACGCGCAACAGCAGCAGGTGAAATCCCCGTGATCACCATCTGGACATTTTATTTACGTGAACTAAATGAATTTAGTGAAGTACCCGCAATCATAATTTTAGATTTGATCCAAAATATATTTTTTACTTTCACTCTGCCATCCCATACAGCTATTTTCTGGAAGATGTAATGCTTTAACGAGCCTCTTTTACGATATCGGAAAGTGAGTGCTCTGTGTTGTGGATGAGGTTTTGTTCAACCTTCAATCCAATCAAACACAATTTCTTAATTTACTCAATTTGGACGATTCAAATACACGAATCGATAGTCTAAAGTGGCACGAAAAAACTACGCAAAATTGGCATAAATCAAGAAAGTTAGTTAGTTAGGCACCAACCAAAATTGTGTTTGATATTAGAATAAGGTAACAATTAGTTAACAATGATTCCAAGGCATGAAAAATTTCCAAAAAAAAATCCAATTCACACCAAGATTTACTGATTTTCAGTAAATCTCACCAATATTTACTCAAAATCAATAAATTTATGGACTAATTTATCTTAATAATGCAATTAAATCACAGCAAAATGTACTGAAAATCAGTAATTAATGCGCATATCACACCAAATCATACTGATTTTAAATAAATTGTATAATCATTTGTTTTTTGGCACGCAACCATAGTATACTTTACAGATGTAATTGTGTAATATGTGTTTAATACATGCAAATAATTGATTTCTATTTATTTTTAATAATAAATCAAGATTTTCCAGAAATCTATTAGTATTCGTAAAATAAGAAGAAAAATGTGCTTAGTTCAAGAAAATGTTTCTTCTTTTTATTTAAAGGAACGATTTACTGATATTTTTAATTCTTTCCGTGGAGGCGTCTCTATGTGCGCGGGTGTAAAAAGTACAGCGTCGACTCTACACTCGAAATTAGGTATTTATACGATTCAAATTTGCTCTAGATCTTTTTTTTTAAGAAAATGTGTATTTTTTATACAAGGATGTTATTGATGTTGTTGATGTATGTTTGCGTAATTAAAGAAAACAAATTGTAATAATGCCATTTTCTTGAAAACTGTCGATTGTTTACTAATGTAATATAAATATTACTAATTTAATATTTTGATATTTTAGTCTGTCATAAGCTGCCCAATTATCCCAAGGTGTACTTGGGATATTTTAGACCGAAAACACGAATATTTTTAATAAATTAATGCATACTATCTTTTCTAAACCAAATACACAAACTATTACCCAAGCTGTGAGAAGACTAAAAGATATCTGATTAATTAATTGTTACTTCCACTGGCGCATGAGCATTTTGAAATATGAAGAATTATCTATAATCATTTCCACTTTAATTTCCATTTTTAAGATATGCGAACACAATTTAAATATGTATTCTATATATTTCATGCAATTATTGCATACAGAAATTGCACATTGTTCAAGATCGTTTGCTTAAGTTCAACAGGTTTTCTGTTGTTATATTAATATGTCATAATTTATGTATAACATTTCTTACCAGTTTTATAATTTACGTGTTATATCTTAGCAGCTCTGTTTAGAATTTTACATTCTGTGACCGGGTTTTTGTTTATTTGTGTTATGCCATTTGTTTTTATTTATTCAGAAATTTTGTGATTGTGTTAAAAGTGGCAAGCTATTGTCGTTTTCAAGATCAGGTTTCAATTTATATAAACATATTTTTCCATAAATCTATATCTTGTTATATTATTTTTTTTTTAAAGCAATACTATATTAATAATATTAATATGGATTTCAAATAGCAAAAGCGACAATAGACTCATGGTGATGAATCCACCATGTTCACACCATTTTCTTATACAATTTTCACACTATTGTGTTCTTTAATAATTTTTTTTTTATTATTTTCTTAACCTCATTTGCAATTGCTACATTCTGTGTATATTCTTTATAGAAAAATGTACTCCCTCTGACTGACCATCAATTTCTCAATTGCCTTGAGAACAGCGAATCGTTTAAGGAATTGTTGATTGGATGACGTTTTAATCGAACCTAAACGCTGCATTAAATACTGTGGATTGCGTCAGTATGGGTGCGTGTGTAAAATATGCAAAAATTGTTTTGATTGTTATTCAACGCTGTTAATTGAGTTGTTGAGCAATGAATGCTCATACGCGTACTTACTTGTGTAGGTGTACACTGTACACGCATACCGACGAACTCGCATGCGTACCTGAACTGAATTTAATAATGATATATATTCGTCACTAAATTACAAAATACTGCTTGATAACAAGTGGTCGGTCGTCTGTGTTCATCGTTTACTTATATTTTGTTTATAGTCGGATTTTGAGATGCCCTTGTACAATAAAGACTGTTTGTTTATTTATTACTTTTGTTTTAAATTCAAACTTATTTTTATCTACAACTGCCGCATAAATATTCATACACACACACACACATGCACATCATATGATTAGCTATACTGTGTTATTATTGAGTTCTACGATTTAGCACATTTTTGGCAAGGTTATTTTTATGCAATATTTATTTGTTAACATTTAAAAATTAAAGATTCGTCGCAATATTTGCCACATATAACAAAGAAAACTTTATACAAAAATGACGGAAGTTGAGCACATCACATCGTCTGTAAAGCATAATTTTCTTATTATATATTTCATAAATATCACATCGATGAAACGTATAATTTGAGCGGTAAAAACAGTAAAAAAGCATGTGCGCACAATATAATAAACTATACGTAACAGGTGAACCAAATCCTCATCGTCCATTTCATGGCAATTCGAAAAACCTGAGTACATATATTATATTTATATGTAGACATATTGTACAATATGAGTTAGTGGAAATAATTCCAATACAATATTTTTTTTGCGACAATCTTTTGAAATGATCAATCTTGAAAATAGTGATATACAATAATGTATATTTTGGTGAAAGTTGTTAAATTTCAGCAGTATTTCAATCAATAAAAATATAACAATATGGCCTTTTTACAATTCTACATTTGTCTGCGATTACGAGTATTAGCGTAAGTATACAATAGTATAAAGTTGGATTTTTATCACAAAACTTCGAGCACAGAATGTCCGAGGGGGTGAAAGGGTGTTTGACTTCAAAAGGGCAGTTTGTTAGAATCTTGTGACGAACCTAGAGATGCGGTTGATTTATTCTACATTATAATATCTCGTGACTATGATCTGTTTGTCCCGAAAAAACCGTGCGACAAACTACGCGTCCTGTATGGTTCGATCGATCGCTTAAAAACTTGAAGACGAAAGCATGGTACCGGTACAAACGGACAAATAGTGCAGCTGACCATTAAAATTCTAAATTCTGCTCTTATGTGGACACTTAGAAAAAGACTAAAGGTTTTCCTTCAATGATGGAGCGAAATCTGCTAATATCGAGGACATATGCGATATGTTTGGTATTTTTTGAAAACGTTTACATTTCTGATGACGAAACTGAGTCTCAGATGGCCCATACCTCGGATAAATATTTGGGAGTTTCTGAAGGTGTTGATCTGAGCTCTCCTTTACTCGCAGTGATGTCTTAAAATCCCTTTTTGAGCATTAATGTCAACAAGACCAAAGAACCTGACGATGACTGATGACTTGTCGCCTTAAAAAGAACAATATCGATTAATCAGCATGGCCTTATGGCCGGTAGATCTACTTCGAAAAATTTGGTAGAGTTGACCAACTATGCTATTGATATGATGGAGTCTGACACTCGTCTTTTCTGAGTTGGATTAAATCATATTTGAGCGACCGTACGTGAAGTATGTGACCATTGGTCAGTGGAGATCTCCTTTTTTAGTGCGATCAGGAGTGCCCCAGGGAAGTCACTTTTTAATATGTTTAGAAATGATGTAGCCACGGTTTTCGTGAACTCAAAATGCATTATGTATTCTGATGATTTGAAAATATTCACTAGAGTCCAAACGATATCTGATTGCGAACACCTACATCGAGACTTCGACTTCCTATCTTTTTTAAATATTGGTAAATGTAAAATATGGCATGTTCCATGCATGGTTTCATGGAGAGAATCTGCGCTGAATTCGTATATACCAAAGCACTAAAAAGCGTGTATATATGCTTCGGTTGTATGGAATCCAAGTCACGCAGTGCATTTTAATAGTTTAGAGTCTATACAAAAGAAGTTTCTTCTGTATGCATGTCCTACGAATGCTGTGTAGACGCGAATTGGAGACACATGTGTACTGCATTTATTTGTGACCGGGTATTTTCACTGAGTCGCTATATGATTCATGTTAATGTTTCCGAAGGGTACATATAGTTTGATCATAATTGCGATACCATTAAATCTATTAAAACACGAAAATTTAATGAAACCTTTGTAGAAAGCTTGTTAAAAAGCTTTTCAGATGAGGCTCACCCCAACTATTGTTGTGTGACATTTTTTTAGTTGGTATCAAATAACAAATATTCGTGAGTAAGACGTTGGAAGGTTTGAGCTACATTACACAATCTAAATCGTGATCGTGATCGTGATCGTTCGTCGTGAACATCATATTTCTGCAATCACCTGTTTCATATCTGACATATTATTATTTGATTTGGTGATGTATATTAAATTTTCAAATCAATTTCATTAACTGATCACAGATTTATTGATTCCGTTACTGCATCTGCAACCCGTTCTTCATATTTCCTTTGGATGATACATAAGTAAATCTGGAGTTTCCAATACAATAAGAAAATTTAATGTAACACTTTTTACAAAGTTGTAAAAGTTATTTTAGCGAAAGTAACTTTCATCTACATTACAAGTTATACTTCGTTTAAATTTGAAAAATATACAAGATATACATAAATTAATGGCTATACTTCGCAATAATATTTAAAGAAGCAGTTAGATACTAATATACTACTACTACTACTACTACTACTACTACTACTACTACTACTATATGTTACAAATGCTTTGTGATTGTTCATTTGTTTTGTGTTGATATAAATATTGGTGCTAATTAATTTTACAAAAAGTATTATTATATGTTTAATATGTTTAGTTTGTATTTAAGTATTGTTTAATATCACTTTATTATTAAATACGATTCATTGGTTTGGAATCTCTCACTGGGATTTCAAACTACGTATCCGTTCAAATAGAAGCAATTTTTCTGTAACCAAAATAAAACCTTTGAAAACGTCTAAAATACGGGGTATTTAATTTTACGCGATGATGTATTTCGAATTTAAAATGACCTCCAGCATTGTTTGACCCTACCATCCGTTTCTAAACACAGCAAGACAGTTACAGTTACAGTTCTTCTACCTATATTAAACTGTTATATATGAAAATCAGATATACGCTTTTCACATCACACTCGATTTCCAATTTTATATTTCTTCATGTGATCTGTCCAGAATGATTATCAACTTTTCGCAATATTGTATTCACAAAATCATTAAAAGGTGATGCAACGCGAGCATGTCAACGAAAAACGTTTAGCACGTCAACATTTAATAAATACCTGTTGAATAAATGATAATATTTATATAAATGTTGTTGCATTCGTGCGTATGTGCTAAAGCGATGACACGATTTCAATGCATCAATCTATCATTATATCAAGTTCACATCATTGTTGCATTCATTGTACTTTAAGTAAATTATGTGCATTGACTGTATGTATTTTGTATACATACAAAATGCAATATACATATATAAATTATTTTTTTTGCACATTGAACGTATGCATATACAGTTGGAGGCAACAAATTGCATACGACTTATTTTTTAATCGTTTTTTATATTTAATGTACCAGAAACTAAATTAAATTTAATTGAAATAAATTATTTTTAAAACACCTGGGTCTCTTAAAATTACAGCCACCGAATTTTTCTCCAAAAAATATAAGCTTTATCTAATTTGTCTGTATAAATTTATCACAAAATTAGAAGTAAATCTAAATGGACTTAATTATAATATTCACCAAAAAATTGATAACTGCACCCAAATCTTGCGTTTCCAATTAGTTGTCCGGATTGATTTTGTGTTTTTTTTTCAATTGACTCTTTAAATAAACAACCGTTAAAGTAAACCTTTCTAAGCAACACCTAAATAAATAAAAAGAAAATGATCTATTTTAAAATAATTTCTAGTACAAACAATAAATAAAAGAATAAAAAAAAATATGCCGTTTCCAATTAGTTGTCTGCGATTGTATACTGCAATTGGCCGAATCACGATTAGCTGAAAAATATGATTGGCCCAATCACGATTTCGTGGTAGTGACCGATTGTCTTCAACTGTATTTACGGGTTTCCTTTGATCTTTGATCCATTTTTTTATATACTCCTCTGCAAAGCTATTCCTCAAGCTTTATATTTATTTATAATGTACAATAATATGTTTGGATTTTAATAGATGTTATAATATAATAAAACATCCAGTCATAAATACATTTTAGTATGAACATTTTTATATCGAACTTCGAACTCACAACTTCTGGATTATGGATCAGCTGCACAGAACCAACCACTATATACCCTTTTTTGGGTATGTGATGGTGCGGAGTCCTGTTGGAATGTCCATCGACTTGAACCGAAAATATTGCGCCAACGGTAGCAATGCTGCTTCCAATACCTTTTCACGGTATATGAGTTGGTTTATTTTAATTTCTTTTGGGCCCATTGGCAGAAGAAGTAGCGGTGATATGCCATTCTCGGTTACCGCTTCCAAAACCATAACCTGTGCTGCTCCCTGTCTTCGAGTTATCCGTAAACTATCGGAATGTTCACTAGCATGCCCCTTTAGCCGTACTGCTGAACAAAGAATGTTTTCTCATCTGAGAAAACCATATTCTGGAGCTCACCAACATCGAACAAACGAATCAACTCCTTTGATCTTTCGTATCGCTTTTGTCTTTGCAGACTTGTCAATTCCTGGGATGTGGCTTTTTTATACGGTTTTACTTTAAGCTATTTTTTTTGAGGATACGACAAATGCTGAATTCGCTCACGTTCATTTCCTGTGCTATTTTTCGTGCACTTCGTTCGTGATTTCTTATCAAACGTTGGCGCACCTTGTGTCGACGACCACCATAACGATTTTTAATGCTCCCTGTTTCCTTAAAACGTTGGATGGTACATTGTACAATTTTTTCGTTTAAATCCATACTTGGTAGCGCTCGACGAATTTGAATATTTGTTTTGACTTACAAGTGAGGAGCTACGACTGCGTCACATTTACTATCCATGATCATTTCTCGATAAGTATTTTGTTCAGACAAAAATGCTTGTAACAGTTTAAAACTATAAGTCATACGTAAGCAGAATTTCTAGGTTGCTAGGTGAAAACATATTTACGTGTCTGACAACAGTTTAAATATAAGGGTCACTTCAATTGACACACCCGGTAGTAACTATCAATTTAGATACCATTTAAAAAAAATCCTTCTAATGAAAATGCAAGAATTCATTTGATGAATGAACTGAATGCTGAAGTTAGACCTTCCGAAAATGCTAAAATGCTATGGCGAAAATGGAAATCAACTAGCAAGCTCAATACGATTCAAATGCTCATCTTTGTTAGAATTATTGTCGAGGAAACTGTTTGTAAAAATTCTTTGCTTTGCGAATAGTGGTTGTTCTCTTTTTAAAAACATATGTTAAACGAAGTGTAGATATTGAATCAATGATAAATACTTTAGTAAATGTAGACTTCCTATGTTCACTCGCATTTTTTAAATATTTAACCAAACACCTTAACATACTTAATTTGAAATTAATTTCGATTTTAAAAGAAACCGTTTTTGAACTAATAGTAGACAATAAGAGAACTAATTATTCAAAACGCCGCCATTTTGTTAATTTTCAATATTTTGCAAATATAATAGATATTCATGGTTCGGAGACTGTTGTCTTGTTTAAAGTTTTGCTACTTTTTTATGAACCTCCAATAGATCAACATATCAACGTCAAAAAAAATTTAGAACTACTACTTCAAAATATGCTTAATACAATTGGTCTTATAGTTTTTTTTTTTTAAATATGCCAGAAAATCGGAACCCATTTTCCCTTAGTGAAGGAAACAAATATTAACCCTCGGTGGTCACACATCCTAGGAATAACACAGTTCTTACAAGAGGGTCATATTAACCCCACCATGTTTCGTTCCGAATGACTCAAAAAAATCAGGATATTAGTTTGAACCTTTCGGAATGAGAGTATCATGGAAAATACATTTTTTACTTAAAAAATCTTAACTCTGCCAATTTGTATTATTTTTTCATACAATTTTAGTGTGATACTTTTGAGATATCATAGTTTACGAAAAAAATATTTTATTTATTTTCTCACAAAGGGAACGCCAAAGCGTCGTTTGAGGGGAGGCCAGGCTTCTCGGGCGCCAACAACTTATAGTAATTCTTGTTCAAAGTTGGGGTTGGGGTAAATTTGACTTCTAGTGACCACGGAGGGTTAAGGAGTGTTTGATACCAAATAAAAATTAGGCAACCATTATAAGAGTTGCAGTAAAAAAACTGTATTTTTATTTTTTATCTAACCATGTCTAACCATGTCTAAATTGCAAAATACAAAAACTTACACATCGGCTTCAGCTGACTGACCAACTCCTCTTTGGTCCACTCTTTCTTGTCACCCCACAGCGCTAGACTCGGTGTAATCACCGCCATTTTATTATCATCAGGATAGGGTACATTCAAATAGTGCACCAGAACAATGTCCGGATTCTGGAATCACATATAAACCTGTATTAAAGAAATCAAAAAAAAAAATTGCACAATTAAAAATATTACCTGTAACAACCAATAGCACCGGCGATGAAAGGTGGGCAAAATCGCCGAGTGTACATAGCAACCGTAAATGCACTGTGGACAAGAGAAAAACCAAGTATAACTATATATAATATATTTGATAAACGAAAAAGCCAGTTTCCATGAGCAATAACAACGGAAAATTCCGAGAGAAAATAATTAACTTGGCCAATTTCTCAGCGCAACGCAACTTATTGCACTTTCAACGTGAATAAATAAAACTTGACGCGCTCGAGCTTAACGATAAAAAGCTTACATCTATAGTGATGAAAAACTATTGAAACTTTCTGGCGCGTTTTTCGGTGTTCCATGTGTATATGCTTATACACACGCCCTGACATAAATGAATGTTGGCAATTTTTAAAGATCAAGATTTAATCCAAAATAGAATATTTGAAATGTCTACATTTCGGTGTGTGTATGTGATTGTTTGTTTGTAAGTATGCTTTCGAATAAATGAACACGTCTCATTCGAGTGTTATTTTTGCGTTGAGAAATGATTGCGGGCGTAGGTTAAAATTTAAATTCCACAGAATCTAGTTCAAAACTAATATATTATATAATATATAGTGGAAAATGAATATTTTATGTATATTTAAATCCTAGGCTTATAACAGAAAAAAATCACTTCGCTGATTACACTGAACTCTTTTCCCGGAAATATACTACCACACACACACATTATTATTATTAAATTATAAAATAAACCCTTACCTCGGTTCCTTGTACTTTCAATTTCATGTGATCCTCTCTGGTGGTTTTTCCGTCCTTTCGTTTCTTCCAGCAGTAGCCGTCCCGTCGGTAACGCACTTTCTTGCGTGAGTATAACAGCATCGAGCCACTCTTCGGCCTAAAGATGATGGCAGGCAACAACAATAACAAAAATATCTAAATTACAAAATAAAAATGAATATTTTATTGCATAATAAGGTTCTAGCATATATTTTGCTCCTTTAACGCGCAAACTGGTATAATATGTATAAAAACGTACGGGTGCGCACGCAGCGCAAAACTGCGAGAAAAAAAAACAAATTGAATTTTCTTTTTTGTTTATACAGATATAGAACGTATTCTTTATATATATGATAAGGGGATGGGAGGTATGTGGTATAATATATAGAGTACGAATTCTAAGCACCGGACGGGGTTAGGGAAATGTACATCATCATATTATACCTATACACACACTGTGCGAGTATATAGGAACAATACTTGTCTATATATGCAAGCTTTACATTATTTAAGAGGGTTGTAAAAATGATAGGACCGTAAATACGTGCACGAACGCTATTTTACGGGTTATGTCAGAATAAATGTCGAAGGTGGCACAGAACAAAAGAATAATAATAATAGAATAATATCATAATAAAATGTATTGCAATTGGTGAAAGTAGTTCTGGTCATATATAGCTAGAGGAGATATGAATATTTCCATAAAACTCACCGCATAAGAAATACAAGATGTCACCTATAAATCAAGGGAGTCTGCGCGAGCCTAATTGCACTATGCGCACATACGTTACGCCGACAAGCTTATAATCAACGAAAAGTTGTGAGCTTAAAGCTCACACGAAATCTTAAACAAGCACAATTTTAATCTTGTGCAAGAGAACGAGCACACAATTAAAATTATTATTTCTGCAAAGCGAATAAGGGATGAAAGACCTGGCCCGCATTTATATATGTATATATCCACCTTTGTGCATTTCATATGTGTCGCAGTCTCGCTCTGAGTTATATTGTAATTAAATTAATTAGTACCTTAGCTTAGTAAGTTATAGAATATATAATATGGTTTTGCCGGTGTCGAGCTATGCCGCCACGAAGAAGATATCTAATCTTTGTAGTTTATTAAAGCTACTTAACCTTGTTCGTATTGTTCTCGGGGTGCTGGCGGCGGATTTATGTGTGTGTGTGTGTGTGTGTGTGCAAAAGCGACTGTTTGTGTATGATTGCAGACAAGCGTATAAGCATACAGAAACACTCACATATGTTCTGTGCATACAATTTGAAGTTGTACCCATAGTTATTCTTATTGGGAGAAACAACTCCCTGCCAGTGGCACCCACATGGTGTCTAGGCGAGACGCACTTGCAGAGTTGGAGTATGACAGTGTATATATACTTAGGACTATGCATATTGTATAGAGATATTCTTGGTGTGTAAGCGGAAGTGAGTGCATGCTGTGCTCGGCGGGCGGACGACGGAAGAACAAGAGTTCGGAGGCACATATCTGGCCGCTTGCATCTTTATGTCAACAAATAAAACAAAAGTTGAAATTGTTGAACAACGTCTCCCGACACCACCACCATCACCACTGTGCCTCGTCGTTTCGCACGACAACGCGATACATACATATTTTCAGAAAGAATTTATGGAGCACGCCAGCGAAATTATATGTTTTATGAGAAACTATCAGTGTGTGTACATTTTTCAAAAATGACGTATTCTTCGCGCGATTTATAATGAAACAAGGTTTTTATGTGTGAACGCGCATTGGCAGTGCCGGAGCTGATGGAGCATCGTAGATAAACAATTTATGGTGTATGCTCTAGCTGGCGCACGGCGTGTGTTCGAAATTGCGGGTGGCATGGCGACGGTATCCATATATATTGTGCCGTTTTTTTGTGTGTGTGCTTATTTATATATGATAGGTTTGATGGGTCGTTGTTTGCAGAGCAAAAATGTCAGCAGAACAAAAACATGTATAACCAGAACTTAAGGAAGGTGCGGTTTTTTTATTATCTCGGGCGGTTGTTTATATTGTCGGTATAGTACAGTTTTATGTAAGCGAATATCTTGTGCAGTGCACGAATTCAGGAAAAAATTGAAAACCAGTAAAAAATGTTTGTTTATTGTCGTGGTATTAGGGTAATAATATTTAAATTAAACATAATCGAAAAATATAATTTACAAAACGATACATATACATCAAACAACTTAACTTGTACGTAAATATACAATCTTTAATATTTATAACCAAAAAAATATAATAATATACAAATTTAAAAAATAATAAAAATAAATTATAATAATGCAAAATACGATTTTCAGCGTTTCATAGGAGACTTTAAATTTGTTCGTCGTTTAACATTCGAACTGCCTTCGTTGATCGCTTGTTATTTAAATTTGATTCTCAAATAGAAATCCATCCAGAAAGTACTCTAACGGCTGTTTCCATTGTTATATCCAGGAATTTTGATATCATCTGGCTATCTTGTGAAACGGTCTTTTATGGTTGAGCATTATCGGATGCCGTTACTCACTTGAAATATTACTAGTTTCATTGTGCGTTGGTGGTCGTCTCTGGTTATTTGCCGGAAAAGCTTCTCGATATCTCATCTCACAGTATGGCTAACTGACCGTTGGAACTTGAGGGTGTAAGTGACCCTAAAGTTCCAACGGTCAGTTAGCCATACTCCAAATTATTTGAACATATCTGGTTTAATAATCAGAAAACTAGCCAGCTGAATTCGAGTACTATTATTCTTTCGCTTGCCTTTGTACCATCAGACGTGTTGTACAATATCCTCATAGGCGACAAACTAAATACAAAATACGCGCATGGAATCAATACGATACGATAATCATTAACTTATCACGAACAAACAATGCTGTAGAATGTTGACATAATTCATTTGAACGCTTAGTTGGTGGTGATCATCAAACTGTGTATGTTTTTTTGAAATGTGGCAATTAGAACAATCGGCGAATGAAATTGAATCAGGAGTTAATGCCACTGCAAACCTTGAGAATGCCTAATAGAGGGTCAGGCATTCGCTATTCTATGACCATCACCTTTTGAATATTTTCTATATCACTTTTATCAATATTTTCATTATTAAAACAATAAAAAATCATATTATGATATAAAAAATATAATAAAATTAACAAAAAACACGTTGAAATGCACTGTAAACTTTGATTTGGTAATTATTGTATTATCTATGTAAACAAAATGTTAATTTATGATGTGCGTCCACATTAAATATAGAATTTATGCTATATAAAACTAAAATAGTATAAGGACTGAGATCGAAAAAAAAATCAAACTTTAAATTGCCCTAACTTTTAAACACCTTATCCAATTATAAATTCAAACCGTTTTCTGATTAAATAAGTGAACACAAATAATTTGATTTTTTTTGTTTGTAAAAACTCTTCCAGCTTCTCCGGTAACCCTTCCATTAGTGCCTTTATGGTGGCTTCTGAGACCTTCTTGCTGACAGCATTCCATTTATTTCTGAAATCTTTCTCGTTTTGGCTTTGGCTTCTTTATTTGGGTTGGCTTCATTTGGCACTATTTCGATGCAAATCGCTTGCAGCACGAGAAACTTCTTGGGGAACTTCAATTGGTAGAAACGTGACAATAATTAAGCTTCATCGTCCACAACACAGCAATCAAATTTTGAGAAAAAATCTGAGTACAACTTTTTAGCTCGGCGCTGTGCTTCCAGGTTATTTGTAGAATTTCTGTCAGGTACTGACTATCGAGCTTATCAATTTTGTGTACAAGACCGTTTATCCAGACGGTCTCGAACACCTTCTCGATATCAATAAAGCAGACAATTACACAGTTCCCTCGCTTGAAGGCCACAGAAAATTTCCCGTTAAGAAGAACCCTCACACACAGCAATGTTTTATAAAAAAAATCAAATATTGCTCCAGTTTTAATTGCTCGTTTGGAAGTATTTTTTTATTTCTTCTATTTTTATTATTTTGTTAAATTGTTAGCATAGTAGTTTTTTTAAATTCCTACTTTTCGAGATTTTTAGTGTTACATTTCTGCCAAAAGGACGTGACGTGACGTTTATTATAAAAACAAATACAGAAAGAACTAACAGTACGTTTTCCTTTAAAATTTTAAGTGTTTTTTTTTAATAAATTATTATATTTTTTTATTTCTTTCTAGCCCAACAACCGGAAACTTAACGAATATGACCATTTTCTGTTTAAAAAGATATATAAGAAAATAATGTCATCCACAGCCTCGTCACCTAAACTGCAGTTTTATAATAATAGAAATGAATACTTTTATTTCTCAAATGTGGCTTAATTATTGTGACACAAATTTCCATTCAGCTCTTTTTCACTGTGTGATTCAAATATGTTATTTATAGTAAAAACGAGGTTGTACAGGTGGACAATCAGAAAAACATATACCTTAATGATATTGAATCTAATAACTGATGAGAAACGTTTTTTTTTAAACTTTCAAGAATCTAAGTCATATTGAATAGTTGAGTTCTTTTAAAATCAGACTATTTTTTTTATTTTAATGGCTAACCATTTTAAACTCTTTTGCAAATAAATTATATTACTAAATGTATAAAAAAACAAATAACGATCTTACCTCGTCCTGACCTCCTTCGACTGCCATTCCGAATGCTTGTCAAAGCTTATCAGGATCGCTGCAATTTCCTGCAAAGAAAATGCATTAAAATAAAACCGAGAATGTTGAGCGAATT
>JANSTU010010539.1:0-15717 GCA_027564075.1 Bolitophila hybrida | reverse complement strand
TATATATACTATATACTATATATATGATGTTTACACATCCCCCTGTGACTTCTGCAACTCACACACTTTTTTTTTAAATTATGACACCCGATTTTTCGAGGTTCTTGTTAAAAGCGAAAACAATGTTTTTTTTCCTTTTTTTTCAGAGCTACACATTTATTGTTATTGAAATGTCTAAAATCGAAACAAGAAAGTACTACAAAAAATACTAGCTGGTAACAATAATCTTGTTCAAGTATATCATATTCAATTGAGTATGCAGTAGCTTTATTATTATATATTGCTATAAAATACAAAAAAAAATAAATTGTTTAAAAAAAAAATGTGTGGAAAATTAATTTTGTTGGAGTTTCAAAAAGCTGTCACATTATAAATACAAAGTAATACATAATAAGTAATAACAAGAGTAGCTACTGAATACGGAATAAACCAAAAACAATGTCTTGTTATTAATTCTTGCTATATCGGTCCTTCTGAATAATAATAAGTCCGATTGACTCAAAATTTTAACAATTTATATTTTCAAAAACACAAACTTTTGAACAGTTCTATCGTTTTACTACATCTAGATCTAATACTATTATTTGTTCATTAAAGTATTGTGTATAAAACTATTTATCATAGAACGAATTTCTTGTACTATTCCTTAAATTCACTTTTTTTAAATAAGATTAGGCGTACTTTGTATGTTTTGCTTCCAACTTTTATTCAATCTCTCACACATTTATTGACACAACAATTTCAAAAATATAATGCATTGTGTACTAAAATATATAATATAAAAAATTAAAATATTTTTGAAATATTTGCCTATAAATCAAATAAAATAATTGAAATATTTGTAGTAAAACCATAATTTTTTTTAACCCAAAGAACATCTTCAAAACATTTCATCCACACTGAGCCACAGACTACATCCCTTGAACATAGCAAATTTCCCTCGCTCTTGCAAAAAAACTGGTATGAAGTTAACGCCGGTCACATGACCACACGAAGTGCGTTCTTTAGCGCATTTGCAGGTACGGTGTGATTTTTCGTCAACATTTACGTAGTTTTTCCTTATCTTGAGTGCAATAAATCGAAAACAATTACACAAATCTGTAGCCCCAGGTGTGTGCAATTGTGTTGGTGGCGGAGTGCCGGTTTGAAACGCAGTATAAAGTGCTCAAAAGACTCAGCGTCTGCACTTGTGCGCCCCATCGCGCAACATACACAGGCATTGGACTTTTTTTCCGTTCGCCGTCTGTCGGCGGCGGCGGCGGCGGAGAAATGGCGTCCGTGTGCCGCACACACAGCACAGACGGTACTCGAATTGAAAATTCTTCGTTGCCGCACATGGTGCGTAATTCTAGCAAATGCCGCGGCACCCATGCTTCCCGAATTCCGTCTCCGAACGGCATATCTGTGGCATTTGCGTTGTGTGTTTTTTGCAGAAAATGTTATTCGATGTGATGACTAATCGTTTGGAAATGGCCGCGAGAGAAAATTTTGTTTTTGTCTCGTCTTTGTTAGCGGCGGCGCCGCTGAATTCATTCTTACGTATTGGTCAATGTCGCCGTACACATTTTGACCCCAAGTTTGAGCCCCAATCGAGTATTTCTAAGTGATGCACCACTGCATGCAACGCCTGCCATTAAATTAAAATTGGTTTATTGCCCTCAAAATGGTGTCGGCTCAAAAGTGGTAGTGCTGTCTGTGTGTGTTCACTTGTCTCGCGCTCGCTGCTTTTTAATGTCTGCATTAGAGATTTTTTTTGGCGATTGCGAAATATTGAATTTTATTAAAGAATATTTTAACGGTTATTTAATTGTAGTTTTTAATAATTTTTGTTTTATTCTTGCAGCTACTTGTAAATACAGTTGTACATAGCGATGAGCTCACACACTCGGACAAGCGGCGCCGGAGGCGGCGGTCGTCATCCCTCGAAGAAAGGCAACCATTCAGCCGGTGACAGCACAGTTGGTTCAACCAACAAGAAAACAGAACATGCTAAGCCAGACAAGGAAAAGTCCAAGGTATAAATTGTCACAATTGTATTTTCTTATGGGATAATTTGCAACTGAAGATTACCAATTTGAATCTATATAAAGTCATATAAGAGTTGTGAGTTATTTCCTAAATTTATCGTTTTGATTCCATAGCCCACCGCCGAACAGATCCGCATTGCGCAAATCACAGAAATTAGCCGTGGAACGGATGATCAAAAGATGCGCGAAAAGGTGACCAGCCTAATGGAGACCACCCAGCGCTCTGAGGAGGATGTGTGCTGTGCTCTATCCGAGTGCGATAACGATTTGGATCGTGCAGTGATATTTCTGTTTGAGACGCTTCCAGTGGTAAGAAACATATTTTTCTGGTTTATAATTATTATTTGCCTAATAGTTTGTGTTCGTAGGGGGCATTCGAGACTTCTACCAAGAAAAAGAAGAATCGCTTGACCAGTGGCAGTAATGATGCAGCTGGCGGCGAGGGAGATTGGGGCGAGAGCACAAATGCTGGTAACAACGGTAATAATGTGCGAGATCGTTCACGAAACCGCAGCAGTATGCGCGGTGGACGAGGCGGTTCGGACAGCCGAGGCTGGCGTGGCAGAGAGTCCCGAGAAAATGAGCGTAGCACGACAGACTCTCGAGGTGGTGAAAACAGGTGGCAAGGCGGTGGGAGCAGAGAAGGTGGTGGTGGTCGTGGTGCTACTCGCGGAGGTTTTCGTGGTGGTTTTGGCGGTGGATTCGGTCGAGGAGGAGGACGTGGTGGCAGGTAAAAATCTTACCAATATTTGAGTTTATTTTACTAATATAAATCTAATTTATTCGACAGCCGTGGCGGCCCGCGTAGTTCCAATTCCCGTGACCAGAATCGCACCAACTTCTTCAGACCAGAAGAGTCGCACGAGGCAGTCGAGACCTGGGATAATGTCATTGCTACTAGCGGCGTTGATCAGAATAAGACAGATGGTATTTTGTTAAATATTATTTTAAAACTGAATGTTTTTAATATTTTGTCTATTTAGTGCCCTTTGTGGATACGTGGGGCGACTGGGACAATGAAGAGTACACTGGCTCACTGAGCGACACTAAAGTGTTCATTCCGAGCTCTGCACAAAACCAGACTACCGGTCAAGCATCGTCTGAGCTGTCCGCTCCGCCTGGTCTCGAGCAGCAGGTTCTGAATCCACCCACGCAGTTGGCCGAGGAACTGGTGCAGCAGTACAGTGCTACCGTAGTTTCCAGCACGGCGACCGCTCAAGCTGTTGCAGCGGTTAACAATAATCAATACCCGGAGATTCAAGCGGCGCCAGCCCCCGGCATCACCGGATCCTTGTCCGTCGAACAATCGCAGTATTTTAATTCGTTAACTTCGCAAAATTCCAGTCAACAGGCAGCGGCGGCTGCAGCAGCTGCAGCTGCAGTGGTGTCTCAGAATGCCTACCAGGTACCTGCCCCCGTTCAGTACCCGGCCGGCTTTGGAACCAGCAACAGCTTCGTCGAACAGGTTGTATCTGTACCCCAGCAACCACCAACCACTCGAAAGCAACGCGCTCGTGTACCACCACCGTCAAAGATTCCATCTACTGCTGTTGAGATGCCCGGTGACACATTAAATAATATCGGCTACCTTGATGTGCAGTTTGGAGGTCTGGACTTTGGTAGCGAAGAAACATTTGATCCGATTTCTGAGAAATTCAATTCCAGCGGAATCGACAGCTCACAGACCTCATCCGAGGCTCCCTCCGAGTACCAGACCAAATCTACCGTGCAACAACAGCAGAACACCGTGCTCTCTAGTGGTCTGCAGACATCTCAAATGATTCCTAGTGCAGACTCGTTGTCCTCGCAGAATGACCAATTATCGTCGTCCTATGGGCAACGATCGGCCGGTGGAGTACAACAGCAACAGTCTGGTGGGTCCGTGGCGAATTCACTTAGTGGCAACAATGCCACACTCGACCAGTTGGCTAAGACTGACCATTACAGCCAGCAAACAGTGAACACGCCCACAAACTATCAACACCAGTCGTCATACGCAAACAACGTTAACGCTAATAAGTCCGTTTCGTATCAACAGTCGTCGGCACCCCAGGGCTATAGCAATTCGGGTTACTCAAATGCTGCCCAGGTAACAACCGGAAACAGTAGCTACCCTACATCGTCGAATGCGTACAGTTCGTATAATCAAACGCCCGTGAATTCATACCAACAGCAGCAGCAGCAGCAACAACAACAACATCAGCAACAACAGACTAACAATTCTGTGAGTGGTGTGAATAGTTCGAGTAGCGTGTCCGTTGGTGGATCTGCTAGTACCGGCTCCGTGCAAAGCATCCCAGTTGGAAATAGCAGTAGCTCCGTAAACAATTCCAAGTAAGTCTTCAGAATATTTAAAAAAATTGTGACTATCACACAGTATTTTATTTGTTTGAGTGTTAACCACCCTTTCCATATTTTTCTCTCTCGCTCTGTCTCCTTCTCCTCCGTCACTGTTCAGCCCAAACACAAATACCGGGTACTTGTCCAGCCAGTATCCTAGCCAGACATCATCCACGTCATACCCGTCCCAACAGAACAACAGCGGGTACCAGAACAGCCAAAGTGTGTACGGCAATACAGGACTGAATAATAATAACAATACAGGGTATGTTTTGTTTGTCTTTTTTTCACCCGATCATGTGTTGCTATTTTATTAACTTAATATGAATAAATTAATGTTTATTTTATGTTGATTTTAATGTAGGTACGCTGCCAACACGAATACGCCGACCCCACAGTTCAGCAACTTCAGTAGTACAAAATTGACTAAAGAATCGACACCTGTGACTACCATCTACGATAGGTATTTTAAATAAGTATAAAAAAGTCTCGGTTTATAATTTAAAAAATATATTTCAGTGCTGCCGCCAGTGGCGCAACTGCACCAAGCGCAGTTGCTAATTCGGCAATAACTACCAGTAGCCTGAGTTCTCCGTCGCTCGGTCTGACAAATACAAAATCGACAACCAGTTCCACTGCTAAGAGCGGCGGAGGAGTTGTTCAGAACAATATTCCAATGGTTAGTCAATATATTCAAACAGGGATGCCATTTTACCAGCAACCTGTGTATTCTTACGAGGATATTCAGATGATGCAGCAGAGAATGCCACATGTGGTGAGTCGTGATACACACTCTGACAAACACTGCTTGCTTATCATTATATTCACATAATACACATAATCTCATTCTAACTAATACCATTTTATTTTTCAAAATACTCATTTGTCTCCTTTGCTTTATATTTTTGCAATAATAATATAAAAAGATTTGTGAATACTAACTATATTACCCCGTTTTAGCCTGCGCAATATTATGACATGAACTATCAGACACCGACGAGTCTGGGAGCGGCGGGCGTACGAGACGCCAATCTAGGATCCGGACCGTACTCGACCATGTCGGACGGTCGGTTCGCGCGCACCGATAACAACTCTAGCCCCGTCAGCAATGTGAGTGGTGGTGGTGGTGGTGGAGGCGTTGGTGGTCTCCTGCCGGCGCCGACGAATTTCGCCGGTGGTATGAATGCATTTACTGATGAGCTTGCTTGTGCACAGGTTCCTAGTACGATGTCACAGCAGACCGGCTCGGCGGCGCCCATGTTGAATGTGCCGTACGCGTACTTTTACGGTGGCAATATGATGCCCAGCGGCTTTCAGTATAGCACGCCAGCCATTTACCCGGTATGTTTTTTATTTTATCATAAGATTCATAATTAGTAATTTAATATAAAATTTTGTTTAGCAACAAATGGCTACTGCGAATGCCTCATCCGGTGCCCAGTTCCAGAAGCCCTCATATAACAGTGGTTACGGATCGACGGGTTATGATACGCTAAGTCAGTCCACACAGGACTACAGCAAGGGTGCATATCCAGGTGCCAGTGTGGGTCAGCAGTCAAAGGTGCAGAATGTCACGAATCCACCACCAGCTGGTACCGGATCAGATATATCGTCATCGATGTACGGCAAGACGCACGTGGCTCTGAACAAAGTCAATGTAAGTGAATTAAAAAAAGTTCATAAAGTATGAAATTACGTAATTATTATATCGTGCTGACGCACTATACATTTCCGTTTATTTGAGGATTTTGGATGTTTTCTTATTTTTTATTTGTGATTGCATACACGATATATATTTGGTTTGGCGAAAAAAAACAAATTTAATAGAAATCTACTTCCGCCCATCAAGCTCCCAATTTAATAGCTATCTGCGTTGCTTTCGTTAGCTTTTTTGAAAACAATGAGTCACTTTCTTCAGGTTAAAAACTAATAAATAAAAGAAATATTGTTTGTAATTAATTTAAAATATATAGAATAAATAAATATATAAAAAGACAGATTTTAATTACTGTTCTTTTTTTAAGTTTTTTTTTTAAATTTTTTCATATATATATGATATATTGTTTCCCTTTTGTGTTTTTAATGATTAACAGTTGTTATTTATAAAGGTTATTCTTATGTGCTAGATACTCCAACGAGATATTTTGTTCAATAACACTCGCAACACATCCCATTGCTTAGGATTAATATTTCGCATTGACGTGTATTCGGTACTTTGAATAATCACAAACACAAAATACTCATTCAATTTATAAAATGTTATATATAACAAATTTAGGTTGTAATAATTTAGCGTTATATAACCGAATATGTCGAATTTAATCATATTTTCATTATTTCAGTCGTACGAGAAACAGTCGTTCCATTCCGGTACGCCACCACCATTCAACTTGGCTGCCACGCAGACACCGGGCGCCACATCCGCTCAGGCCTACGGTGCTCAGCACCTATACATCCAGGCGATGCCAGCCGGTCATCACAACATGAATATGCATCAGCCGATTCATCAGGTTCGTACAGAAACCCATTCGTCGTCCGTCTCGTCTCGAGAGAATGTCCACTTTTATAGATAGTTCCAACAACAATCGTGTGTTCAGTACGATTGTGTTTAGTTTTGTTTAATTTATATTTTTATGTACACCGACAAACCTCGAATATTATCTCTTTTAGTAAATTTGTACTGTATTTTTTTAAATTAGTAGTGCACGAATTGATAAGGAACTCTTTAATAGAATACAAAATAGTTATTTGTAGTTATGGAGTTATTTTTCTGTAGATTGGTGTTGAAATGTTGGAATAGGGTTCCACGGTAGATCATTCTGTTGTCTAAAATATCATTTAAAGTAGTTTTGGTTGCATTTAATTTACAAAATATAGACACATTTTAAATCACTTGTTCTGATATTTTTTATTTCGCTAAACTCTACCGAACTTTCCATATTAAAAAAAATATTGTGATCGTCGTCGTGCGTCGAATTTAGCTAACCTATATAAATATCGACGTCAATTTGTGAAATGTTAAGTTTGGATTTACCCGAGATTTTTTTATTTTTCTAGGATTATTTCTTTTAAACCAAATCCGGCGTCGTATAATGCAAAACAATGAAATACAAAATTAAAACAAAAACAAACCAAAAAAAAGCAAAAACTCACAAGCAAAGAAAAATATAAAGTTAACAATATAATTACACACACTACGTACATTTTGAACTATCCGTTGTTACTTGATTTTCGAATGCATAATCTGGAGGTGGACAAAAGAGCCTCACTTTGTGCGCGTGTATTTACAACTACAGCCAACAACAACAACCACAACCACATTTCCTGCTCTTCTACTCTACTTAAATAAACGCGATCGCGGTACACACCCTGTACTTTTACCTGTGTGTGTGTGTGTGTTCTCAACCAAAATATTTTTTTTTAATTTTAACTTATTTTTTTAATTTGTTCTCTTTATATAATATTCTTAATAATTATAATTTTAAATGTATAAAAGTAAATATTTGACATCTCTTTTTTTGTTGAAACATTTTTCATCTGAATATTGAGCGTTTTCTTCTGAAACGTGACTTAAGAGTCTCACGTTTCAATCGAACGTCCGTTGCATGCAATGTTTATTGTTTTGGTTTATTTTTTGTTCGTCTCTAGATGGACGGCCGAATTCACAATTCCCCGAGGCGGGTAAGTGCTTCTATGTTTAGAGTTGTTTTTAATGGTGATAAAGTGTGTATGCATCGTCTGTTTTGTTTGTATATTCATAGTTTTTCTCATAATTCATGGTATTGTATTTTTTAACATATTTTATAAAATAATGCCGGTGTTTTGTTTGTGTTTTTTTTTTATTTTTTAATAATATTATATAATTGTATAGTTTATTTCATTAAAAATGCTAGTTTTGGATTCATGAACTAATCAAATCGAGTATAATAATATAAATCTCATTTAATAATTAATAAGTGTTTAATATTTGTGCCGATAGACATTTTAACTGGTTTTTATGATTTTGCAGGACTCGAACAGCACTGGACAACGACAACAGTCCAGTAGTCAAGGCAAAACAGGCACTAAGCAAGGATACTCTCCATCATACTGGACAGCCCAGAACTAATTTGATAAACGGTATGCTGAAAACCACAATCATACTATTCAAATCATTCTAATAATTTAATAATTTTCTCTTTTCAGATATTGTCCACACACATAATTTTAAAAGAAATAAAATGAACAATTTGATTTAACAAACTGGAAATATCCCCTTCCTCCAACACACACACATGATAAATGTCTCATCTCAACATACTACAACATAATATATGTATAACTATAAATAGTGTCCATTTTTGTCACATACACGCGCCCATCACATACACATACATTTACAACCCCCACCAACAACACCCCATCAGAGAGCCCCTGTTTGTTTGTGTTGTAAAGCGAACGCGCTAATATTATAATTTGAATGCAAGCAGAAGCAGCGGAAAAATTAAGCGCGACTACAATATTATTTATATTTAAATACACTTCACATGAAAAACTACAACAAAAAACCCCTTTACACACACACACATTTTAAGTTACTTTTAATTAATAAAAACAAACATATTTAATAAATAAAGAACTTATCGATATAAACGATGGTAATAAAATCGATGTTTTTTAGTTTTACTGGAACCGTGGATTCGATGTGTTGGTGTGGGTGAATTATACGTTTCCAAAGATTTAGTTAAATACACAAATTACACAATTGAATTACCATACACAAAAAGCAAGTTTATTCTCGATGAGGCGTAGATTTTGTGAACACTCTTTAATAGTACATATTTATATATAAATATATTTATTCGGTGTCTATGTATAAAACCAAAGTTTTTTATTATAACAAACACGCACACACATACATGCTTTATAGCAGAACAAGCCGTTTACCAACTAATTTGATCTCATGCCCGACAAAATGGCGTGCCCGACCGAATAATTCACGATCGAGTCGATTATACTTGAATTAAGAAAACCTGCATTCAATATTTTACCTGGTATATCTAAACTAGCAATTGCACATTCGATAAACACACACACATACACGAGAGCGAGCGCACGGTTTTCTTTTTTATACTGTTTATATAAGAAATAATGTGTATAACTAAAACTACAAATAAAAAAATATTATGTCTTTCGAATAGAACAAATATATATCTTATTTCAATATTGTGTAAAAGTGTGTGGTTTTTTTATAATGTAGCACTTTAAATCTGTAGTTTCCATTTTTATTGAGAGACTATTTCTGAAAAGGGTTTTTGAAGTGGATGTTGTATTATTGGACATTGATGCCATCAATTTACATATATGATGGCGTTGATTATTCAGATTCACGATTCCGAATATAGTTAGCAGGATAAGTCTCAGTGCATAGCCCTATTAGAGTCATGACTGACCCTATGGATTAAAATAAAACGGGTTTATTGTTGCCTATTATTCCTAATAATTCCAAAATACAAAAAAACTATATTTTTAATAGCTTTTAAGAAAAAAAAAGTTTTTTGTAGTATCTACATCACATTGCTTTGGAATCTTGGTCTCAGCTATTTTTTGATCCATTTTTTTTAAATACAAAAAATAGATAAACAACCAAAAACCCGATTATATTATATTTAGCAAAACATTAAGTATCAATAAAAAAATAATTTTCGATTACCCTTTGCGAGAAATACGGACGGTTTTCTATAAGTTTTATAGGGATAGCATGGGATGGGTAACAAAAAAGGTGCCAAATCATATGCAAAGACCTAGAGAACTAAGAGAGAAAAATGTCGATAACATCCATACGTAAGCATTGGTATGGATGCTATCGTCATACTTTGTTCTGCCTAGTGGTCAAGGTTTTGTATTTGTCCATTATTTGGCACCTTTTTTAGCTAACCCCATGACCCCCTTTGGTGACCAAATCACCATCACTACAAGAATAAACATCTACACTCGAAAGAAATTCGTGTTTCGATTGTAAATAAATGGGCATGGGCATGGCATAAATAGCATGCATACGTTCAATTTTTTACTATTACTATTTTAATACTCACACTTGCCCATAATTAAAAATAAGCCTTTACAAATGTGGTCAAAATTGCTTTATCTTCTTTTTTTAAATTCAAGATCTACGTTTCAACAAGACTCGGCACTATCCCATAAAGCAATTATTCCCGCTAAAAGTTGGCTACCGAATAATAACACATTTTTCATAAAATTATAAATGTTTTTACAATATACTGAGTTTTTAAATAACAAAATTACAATATTTTTAATTGGTTAGTTTGAGAGACGATCCCTGTATATCGTTTATTATTATAGCGCCAGTCGTTTCGTCCAGACACTTCCACCCACCTCGACTGCTAGAATAAATTGTTTCTCAAGTAAAAATATATACATTCTTACAAATGCCACCACAGTGGTACATGTATTTTGCTAAATATTCATTTCTGTTTAATTTAAAAAATCATTATAAATTAATATTAAAGAAATGATAGAATTCAGCGATTTTGTCGCAACACGCCTGCCTTTTGGCGCATCTTCAACCACCACTACACCAGAACGAAAACGTTGTGCAGTGAAAATGGAAACTGTATCGGTATCGGGTCCTAAAACTGCACAAATTTTATTGGCGGCTTGAGATGCATTTTTGCCTTTGTCGTAGTAGTACTTTAAAATATGTCGGATTTTCTCTTTATTTTGCTCCATGTTTGCGACGCTATAACTCACAAACGACTGAACCAAACAACAACAAACTGTCAAGTACGCGTGTTTTAGCGTGTTAATACCTTTCCAACAAGCGATAGCATGACCCGATGCGATGAATACAACTAGAAATACGCGCTTGCAACGACACCTAGCGAAAATAACGCAAGACTTTTTTGACACTCTTTTATACATATCAATTGCTGTTAAATCTACATAGGTAAAAGTTGTCGTCACTTTGGTTCACTGTCCCAAATACAACCTTCCGCAACGACCTGGCAAGTCTACAGAGAATTTTTCATCTGTGGACATATAAATGCATGTCATCGGTCTCTTAGAAATTTATTTAAACATAGAGTA
Source organism: Bolitophila hybrida (assembly GCA_027564075.1). Classification (NCBI taxonomy): domain Eukaryota; kingdom Metazoa; phylum Arthropoda; class Insecta; order Diptera; family Mycetophilidae; genus Bolitophila; species Bolitophila hybrida. Next base: position 4,264 of record JANSTU010010539.1, on the reverse strand, counting down.
ACTCCCCCTTTAAACATATGATTTCCCTTCAATTTTGAAATTTAGGGTCGGAGGAGGGCTGAGGAGGGACTATCGAACAGGTAACTGAATCCGCTTGAATTGAAATGGATGATCAGTCGGAATAATTATTCATAATTTTCTTGACGAAAAACAGCGTACCGTTGCCCAATTTCAGACCTAAAATTACAGAAATCTTGAAAGACAGCTAGAAATATAAATAATTGAAATAAAAAAAAAATATGTTTATCGATAGCTCTTGCCGAGGCCAAGGACATTACCACCTACTTGAATCCACTGCAGCGTCACTTCACCCAGTTAGAAGAAACTGACTTTGCTGAGTCTGAAATCCTCTTAAAACCAATGATGCACGTGGTCTGCTGTGTATGGGCAAACTCACGCTACTATTGTCAGTCCTCGAAGTTAATTGTGCTATTGCGACAATTCTGCAATCTACTTATACATCAGGTTGTTTTTATATACTCAATTCAAACTATAGTCTCTCTCTAACTTCTGTAACCTCGTAGGCTAAGCGCTTCCTGGATCCATCTTCGATTTTTCACACTGACATTGATGAGGCCATGCAACGTTTAACGTTGTCTTTGCAGATTCTAAAACAGTTTCGAGTGCTCTTCGATGAGTACAAAGAAAGTTTGGATGAGTTCTTCAACGAAGAGGCCAGACCGACGATTTACTGGACCTTTCATCCGAATGCAGTTTTTGAGCGTTTCAATGCCTTTTTAGAACGGCTGAACACGATCCAATGGTATAAATGCTTTGAAATAATTTTCTAAAAAATCTATCGATAATATTGCTTGTCAGGTTCTTCTGCACGGTTATCGAATTCCTGAAGCTTGAGAAAGTGGAAATCGGCGGTCTCAAGGGACGCCAGCTAAGCGGACGCATTACAGCCATTTATGTAGAGTTCAACCAATACTTTGCAGCATTTGCCTCCAAAACCTACGATGTCCTGGATCCGGATGACTCGACGTTCAATACCGACTTTGCCGAATTTCAAGATCGTATCTTAGAGCTTGACATGAAGCTAGCAGCCATTTTATGTCAGGCATTCGATGATTGCTACAATCTGGAAAGTGTATTCAAGCTAATCAATATCGTGGGCAGTGTACTCGATCGTCCAAAGATCAAAGAGGAGTTTACCAATAAGTACACGGATATTCTAGAGATGCTAGACGAGGAGATCACCACATGTGAACAGATCTACGAGCGTCAGATGGTGTTCAAGCAGACGAACGGCTATTTGTTTGCTGATCGTAGTTTTCCACCTGTAACGGCAACACTGCGTTGGATCCAACAGTTAGGCGATCGCATAACAGCACCGATTAAACACTTTCAAGCACTACAGCATGCAATTGTTGAGTCCGAACCAGCTCGACGTTTAATCGAGCGATACGAAACATTAATGAAAGCTCTGGGACTCTTCGAGGAGACCGTGTTTGTTGAATGGACTGAAAAAGTACCGTCGCAAATTGAATTGAACCTGAAGAAGTCACTGATCAGTCGAAACAGTGATGATAACTTGCTGATGCTGAACTTTCATCCAGAACTGTATGCGGTACTGCGAGAGGTCCACTATATGAATCTAATGGAAAAGAAAGGTATTCCTGAGGTTGGCTCAAAGTTTGCAGAGACCAATGAACTTTTTCGAAATTTTAATCTAAATTTGGATAAGACGATAAACTGGTACAATCGAGTAAGTTATAGAAGGAACAAATGATTAGCAGTGAGTTTAAAGTAAATGCACTTCTTTTTAGATAATTCAAAAGAGCACCACCGTTGAACTGGAGCTCATAAAAAGCGAGATAGAGCTCATTGATAAGTCCGTTGAAGTGGGTGTACACACGTTGACGTGGAACTCAGAGAGTAAGTTAAAGATATTATCGTTAACAAACAGTTATAAACAATTCTACATAGGCATTATGGAGTACTTGATGGAACTACGAAAACCAGTCGAACGTCTGCAGATACGAATGCAGAAGACTCAGTTAAATTTGTCCGAAATACGCAGACAGATGTCAGTTTGGACAAAGATGCCTTTGTTCGAGCGTAAGGACTCCAAAAAAGATGCAGTCCTTTGTCTTGACGAGCGGGTCGATAGAATTACCAGGCGCTATGCAGAGATTAAGGAGGCTTCCCGAATTGTTTTTGAGTAAGTATAAAAAAAAGTAAAAAAAAAAAAATTATATCATTACATATTTTATAGACTACTTGATGACAATCTAATGCAGTTCGGTATGGAGGCACATCAGGACTCACCAACGTGGCAGGACTATGTAACGTTCATCGATAACATAGTCCACGAAAATATGCTACTAACAGTTGGTGTTAGCATGGGCTACATTGCTGAGCAAATGGATCCGGCTAATAATTATGCACCACTTTTTGAATCTCGCCTGGAACTACTCGATCCAAATCTCGTTTTTGTGCCATCACTAAATCCAGACGATCCGAAAGGTTTCAATCATTTATTAGCCGATCTGATCGAAGACATTACAAAAATGTCCGCTCTAATGCCACGCTTACGCAAGGATACCGCCGAGAGCTATGAGGATGTGATTACCAATAATCGTGACATGAAAGAGATGAAGCACGAAATCTTGGAGGGTGTGAATAAGGTTGTACAAGAAGCGGCAGACTTTTGTCGTGGTTTCGAACGGTACTCGTATCTGTGGCTTGAGGATAGACTGTACTCAATGGAGATGTTCCTACAGTACGGACGTCTGTTGGAACAGGATGAGATTGAAATGATTGCCAATAATGATTCATCGGCTCCGGAAGTATGTGCACCCACCATTGAGGCGTTTCGGGAGCAAATCGATAACTATGAATCACTGTATATTGAGATCGAGGGCATAGATCCTTTGCAGGTGTTCAATGCTTGGTTTCAAGTTGACGTACGACCTTTTCGACAGTCTCTGCTGAATATCGTTCGAAAGTGGGGCAACATGTTTAAAGATCATCTAGTCGATCGAGTGACAAACAATTTATCCGATTTGGGATCATTTATACGAAAAGCTGACGAGGGACTATTGCAAACTGTAACTGAGGGAGATTATGAGGGATTGGTCAGCATCATGGCTTATTTGATGCATGTTAAGGAGCGTACACTAACGACGGACGAAATGTTTGAGCCAATGCAAGAGACCATCGATCTGCTTAAGTACTATGACATGGACATTCCGGAGGAGGTTAACGTATTACTACAGGAACTGCCCGAACAATGGGCAAACACGAAAAAGATTGCAATTACTGTCAAGCAACAAGTGGCACCACTACAGGCCGCTGAAGTAGTTGGCATACGAAATCGAATAACGAACTTTGATGCACACGTCTCGTTCTTTCGAGAAGTCTTCAAGAACTACGTTTTTTTTCGGTATGACTGTGAGATTCCGTTCTTGCTAATGGATCGCACAAATGGAGATCTACTGCGACTGGAGGGAGTAATGCGAGACATTCAGAGTTCCGGTAGTCTTTTTGAGGTTAATGTACCCGAGTTTAAGATGCTGAAACAGTGCCGCAAGGAGATGCGAATGCTGAAGGTATTTTTTTTGATGTCATTAAAATAAAGCAATAAAATTGGTGATTCTATTTTTTATTCAGCAACTTTGGGATTATATTTTCATTGTGCGCACCAGCATCGAAGACTGGAAGCTGACACCGTGGCGCAAGATTGACGTGGAGAATATGGACATTGAATGTAAGAAATTCGCTAAAGATGTCCGACTGCTGGACAAGGAGATGCGATCGTGGGATACGTACTGTATTTTAGAAGCGACGGTCAAGAATATGCTGACCTCACTGCGAGCGGTTGGTGAGCTACAGAATCCTGCAATTCGAGAGCGTCATTGGATACAGTTGATGTCATCGACCAAGGTTTACTATCTAGTTTTATTTGTTGAATTAATTGTAAATGTAGCTTAGGTTAGAGCAAAGCAATTGCGTATTACAGAAATCATCATTTTATCATTCTTATTAAAAAATGCATTTTCCATTGTCGTTTTATAGCTTTGTAATGGATTTTAATTGTAACATAAAAATGTATTATGTATTTAAGGGTTTGATCGTTTGACCGTTTTTTTCTAAGGCACCATTTTTTTCTAGAAAAAAAGTTCATCGTTTTTTTTTCTAGAAAAATAGTTCATCGTTTTTTTTTTTAGAAAAAAAAATCATCGTTTTTTTTTCTTGAAAAAAATTTCTTTTTTTTTTTTTCTAAAAAAAGTCTTTATCGTTTTTTTTTTTTGATAAT
>JANSTU010010538.1:0-30315 GCA_027564075.1 Bolitophila hybrida | reverse complement strand
CCCGTGTGCTTTTGAAGGTAAGAAAGCTTTGTTGAGCTATACGAATGCAGTGATCCTACATTCTACTTGACAAAACAAATTCAATTGAATAAGTCTTCTTTTTTATATAATTATTTATCTACATATGTTTAGTATAAAAATACGGGACTTTAGTATATTTGAGCTATATATAAACTTGTGTCATTATCCTCGACGTATCTATAACTTATTTTGCTCTACAACCCTAAATCCAGGTAAGTATAATAATGTTCGATAAGCCAGACATTAGTTGTATAAAACTGCAAGTATACGAGTTAAACACGGAATGTGTCTTATTTTATAACGGTATAGTGTAGTGATAGATTAGTATGAATACGGTAAGGCTGGCCAACGGACACACATTAATAATCTGCAATTGAAATATATGCGGGGCGCTAATGTCAATTTGTCAGCAACAATAACAACACAAAGGCACACGCTTGTCGATGTTTTTTTTGTTTGCTTTTTTCTTATAAATGATGAATGATTGCTTCCAAAATGTCTCGCAAAAAACACGTCTTGAATAGCACGCACATCGCACACACACACACACACACACAAATATAAGATATAGAACTATAAGAAGTTCCACATAATGTACCAACTTAAATGGTTTTGCACACACGATGATTATAAACTAGGTACATATAATAGAAAAATACAAAGTATATATAAGTGATTATTTGTATGTATATATGTGTATGTGTGTGTGTAGGTGAACGACCTCTGAACTGATGGATAATTAAATGTTTTATTCCCAGCTTTGATTACACGAAGAGATAGATGCACACGAACAAATATAAACGCACACACACATGCCAAACCGCCTTGTGAAGAGATGTGTGTCTTACATGTTCGCAGAATATTGTCGGAGGATTAAATTGACGCAGATTGGCTTGAGATGAGTGAACGAAGAAAAGCTACGGCGAAAACAATGCACAAACTCATTTCATTTACAAGAAATGGTACTTAATAAACTAATAAACCCATTGTGTTTAATTTACCAAAACTCGAGCGTAAGATGGCTAATTTAGCAAAGTTCTAGTATTGACTTTCGCCCACGCATTAAAGATCGGTATGAGGTGAGGCAATTGAATTAATATAGACATCGTTTTTGTTATGAATCTGTATCGATATACAGGTGAGTAGCTATAGGTATGGTTTTTTTATATATGGGAGGTGTATTTATGGAGTTCTGGTTATATTTAGTTAAATCAGGTTTTTCGTAGAGATTTTTAATAGTTTTTTTAATGTATAGGTAGAAAGGCATTTACAGTTATAATAAAAAAATGGCGGTCATGAGATGGCATACATTTCCAGAATCACTTAACGGATATAGTAAGAGTATTCTAGCCAGAAGTATTCCTTACTAACTATAGATTCAAAATAAGTCTGATTAAAGAGTAAAACGTTAAATGCTTAAAAGGTTAAATGGTTAATAGGTTAAACTCAAATATAGACAAAATGTAACAAACAATGGCGCTAGTTGATGGTTTTTTATATACTCTTTTATAATATTCAAATTACACATGTTTGTTAATATTTAAATAAAAATGGAGATCTTAATTTTTTTTATAAATCTAAACCTAAATCTATTATCATATCCGACACTTTACCTAAACATAGTTTGTATTATATTAAATTAATAACATCTTTAAATTCGCTAATCCGTAATCTAATGTCTAATATTGAATATTCTGAATACCATTGAAATCTATTATAACATAATTCAAAATTAATACGAGTATAAATGTATATCATTATTTCCAAATGAATATTGAATATGATTTCCATCATTTAAAATTTTGTTTTTGCTTTGCCCATATTCACATAACATGCATATTCAACAATATAATATCCCTAATTATTTATGATGTACATTTTTAGTAGTACATGTTTGATTCGACCGTGCGGAAATTCATTAAACACGATATATCCAATCCAAAAAAAGGGTTAATTATGTTGAACAATCAAAAGAGTACGTGAATGGATTGCATTTGTTCTTGTGAAATTAATAATGATTGATTAGAGAAATGGAATTTGCAAATAAATACAAAAGGTTATATAATCTGAATGACCTAATTAAAATTCTCATCTCAAAAATTAATACAGCGCTCTGAAAATTATGCTCGACTTACTTTCCATGTGGAAACTCTATAATTTCCCTATAACTTCTATACAAAACTAGTCAATCGATTTGGATTAAATAAATAAATAAATTTAACTTCACTTCAAACATAAGTTTATTTTTTTATAATATTGATCACTGATTTGTTTGGTTGGTGGTTGGTTTTAATCTTTTTTAATATAAATATTACGTTTAAAAGAATTATGATCTTTTTTGGTCGTTATTGACAGTTTTAAGAAGACGAAAGTCTTTCGAGTTCAAACAATCTTTTTTGGAGAGTATTTTATTTGATCTTAATAGTATACAGTTAAAATTTCAACTCGAAATTCCTATTAGTTCCGAAATTGTAGAAAAATGGCCGAGAAGCAAGATACGAGTATGGCACGTACCGCGGAAACCGAGCGCAACCTCACTAATTACGATAATGAAGCCAGAATAGCCAGGAGCGATGAAATATCCCTTGAAATGAAATTGTTCTTTAAATTGAAATGCAACAGGCATCGCAGATTGAACGTATTTAAATTTGTTTGTTTGTAGTTTGCGGGAACGATAACTACGATTCGCGTAGCTGATTGATAGTTACAACAATAGTTAACACATGAACTTCGGATTTGTTTTTATTATTTTCATGTCTACTTCCATGAAGAAAAAGAAAGTTTTAAAATTTAATGTTCACCATTTGCTTCTGAAACAATTGTTGTTTTTATTTCAGGCGCTCCTGAGAGCATAAATCACATCTGACATCGAAAAAGCGGAAAACCCCCAATAAAATATAATTAAAATATTGATATATATTTTTTTCTTGTGGCTAAAAGATTAATCAAAAAGCCTGAAAAGTTTAGAAATATATTTATATATAATATATACTTTGTTTTTCAAATCGCAAATATTCAAAATCAAATTTGAATAAAGCTTACAATAAATTATAAAAAACGGCTCACAATAAATCTTGCGTAATAAAAAACAAAAAAAGTCGCGATATTTTTTTTTTAAATAAAAAAATATGTTTACAAAGAAAAAAAGTTTTTGCAAAAAAATATTATTCGTCTTTTTTCATTAATTTTTTATATTTTGGCCCATTCAATTATTCTTTGTCACAATATATTTTTCATTTCGGCAATCACTTTTATATAATTTTAGATTTTATATCAATTGAATTCTCCACCATCGATACAAATGGTAGAGAAGTGGATTGCTGAATTTAAATGTGGTAGTACCAGCACAAATGATGCAGAGTGCCCAAATGAGTCTGTTATTCCTGAAAACATCAAACAAATCCACAAATTTGTTACAAACGATCGCAAATTGAAGGTGCTCGAAATGCTGACATTGTAAAGATATTAGATTATAGTGTTTTTACCATTTTACACGAACATTTGGGTATGCAAATGCTTTGTGCAAAGTGGGTGCCGCGTGAGCTCACAGTCGACCAAAAACAACAATTAATCAATGCTTCAGAGGAGTGTTTGGCGCTGTTAAATCGCAATAAAATGGAATTTTATTGTCGATATGTGTCAAATTTAGCCCTCAGCGACTTTTCTGTTTTCAGATCTCAAAAGAATAAAAATAAGTGCAATGATGAAGAATTAATCGCTGAAACTGAGGCCTATTTTGACGAGTATTATAAAAATTGTATCGAAAAATTATATGACTGCTATAATTGTTTTATCGCTCTCGAAGGCAACTATGTTGAATAATAAAATCGAGTTTTGTCAAAATTTAGTTTTACTTATCCTACTATTTTGTTATTTTTACATTTTTCTCTATTTGTAAAAATAGAAAATACATTTTGGAAGCATTTGCTCGGGAATCAAAATGCAATCTGTTTTATGTTTTATAAAAATTGAAATCATTCTATATCCTTCTTTCATTCATTGTTTTTTTTTCTTCTGTCATAACATTTTTTAAATATAACTGGACAAAATAAAAGCTTTCGTTCTTAGTAAGTGGTCGCTGAATTCAAATTTGGAGATGGTACACATAATTATAAAAAATCTTCGTTTTTTTTTTAAAAAAATGTCATCTGTGTAAAAATTGTCTATTTTTTATGAAGAATTATTATTTAAATTTAATAATAAATAATAAAGTTATAATATTATGTGAATAACAAAAAAATATTTGGGTGCCAAAATACGCGTGCCGATAAACACATTTAAGTACCAAAATAAATATAATAGTAATAATATAATAATAATAATAATAATAATAATAATATTTTTTTGTTTTAATAATATATGTATATAAATTTAATTAAGATCTCAATTTTGAATTTTTTGGTGTTCATTATTAAAAAAAAATGCACCAAACAGTCTTATTCATATTTAATAGATTTTCAAATAATATGCATATAATTTTTGTACGTCTTTCTTGTACGCTTTCGTTAAAATTCGTTAATACCAGACTATCCTGCACAACTGGTACTCAATCCACACTCGCTGGGTCCATATGCTATCTTCAGCTAGATCATCAGGCAACCACTCTGTGATTTGGGAGCAGGTCTGTGGGATTAAGCTGCACTTCAGTGTATGAGACAAGAATTGAGCACATCAATAAATTATCTAGGTGTATAGAATGTATTCAATGGTTGAGCTTCATTTTTTTATTTGGATCGTTGAGATTAACACAAATGGTCTGCATCAATTGCTGAAATTAAGTTTTAAGTTGTATAAAAAACGAAAAAACAGTCTTTGTTGTTGATAACATTACACAATAATATACCAAAATATAATATTTACAAATATATTTTTTTCTACTAGATTTATAAGATCTATATTTAAAAATACTTGCGCGCATAATAATAATATGCATTACTCAATAAATATATATGATGAATGCATTTGTAGCCCACCAGCCAATATAATTGTAGCACTGTTTGCACACGGCTCGAATGCATTTCTGGTTTAGAGACTTTGAGAAAGTTCAGATGGTGTTTTCTAGAGTTATATATATTTTAGCTTTGAAATTATATAGAATTATTCTATATGTGTATATCGAATGTATAAGACCGAGCAGCGTGCAGCACAAGTGAAACTAAATTAAGTGCCCAGGCGCTGATCGAAATTATTATTATATATTTAATAGAGTTGTGATGACTCTGTGTAAAATTGCAAAATATATTATTATTAAAAAGCATAAGCAATTAGAGTGGAGTGAAAATGAAATTTGGGACATTCGTAAAAGTTTTAGGAAGTAAGAGTATTTTTTACTTCCTGTATGTAGCGAATCTTGCTTGAAAATGGGTCCTCTTTCAATATTTAAAAAAAAATCATTAATCACTCAAAATCTGTGGCGATTACAAAATAAAGTAACAGCCATAAATTGCATACTAAAAATATACAATTAATGTAATATAAATCAAATTAATTTTTGTGTATAATCAATTTTAATCAGAATCAAAATAAATATATATGTTATGAACTTTTATATGAAATATTCGATTAAATAAACAAATATATTAACATTCATTTTAAATACAAGTAAATCTCGAAATAAATAAATAAAGTCCAACACAAAGTTATTTAACAAAAAGAAATAGTTTTGTGATGTTCTTTCTCTTAAAAAAACATTGTTTTTTCATTTCAGTCATAACTTGGGAACGGTTAAACTTCTGAACTTCGTGTATGGCATTTTTGAAAAGCCTGACGTTTAGAGCAGCCTATTAAGGTTTATTTTTTTTAAATTTAATATATTTTATGTTTTTTGGTCTATAACTCGGATAGTTGACAGCTTAAGGACATTTGTGAATCAAGCCATGCGCCAGTCTGGACTGCCCCGTCTCCGTTAGGTTGCCTGTCTAGTATCCGCGAATTTGGAACGAGCGCTCTTGGGCGGGATCGTCTTCTCTGCTCACATTTAACTTATTTAAAAAAAATACCAACAAAAAAACTGTTTATCACATTTTAATTTTTAACTTGACAAATATTTGTATTAGAAATACCTTTAATGTTTTTAACCATATAAACCACGATACTTCTATAATCTTACACAAAGTCTGAATTCAAAATATATTTTTAAAAAACTCGCCTCCCATGGTTTCCCGCTAAAAGCTCACGACTGCTATGGTTAAAATCTCCAGAACGTATAATGAATACAGTCGAAATTCTCCATTGACCAAAAGCTTTTGGTGATTTTTTAATGTCTCTTACATTTGGACAGTTAACAAGGTCCTCTTTGTGCCAACAAAATTTCACACATACGCAACTTGGGGTTTTAAAATCTGCTAAACATTTTTTACATTATTTCTAATTTAAAAATGTAAATATTTGTATATTATAACTAAAACTAACATTATAAAAGTTCAGAACACCAAATAATAATAATTAATTGATAATGTGAAATCACGTGCGGCGGTAATATTCACTGTTAATGAGTCCAAAATAATGACGGAAATTGTAATAAAACTGGCCCTATGTCCCACAATGGATTAAAGGATCCAATGAGATGACAATCAATATACGTTAAACAATGTAATTAAAAATATTTTATTTTTTATTCTGTGGATTTAGTTCTAATATCCGTAGACTGATAAGATATTTTCTGAACAAATTTTGTTGAAATTTAGCTCATATGTTCTTTATAATATTATCTTAAATGTAGCATACAGTTTTTTTTTAAATTGGGTGTTACACTCATAAGTTATGCCTTTTTTAACTCACAATTTTGATACACAATTTTTCCTTTTTTCAAATATGCAGCACATTTCTACATTTCTTTATAATATTTTTTTCAGACGATGCCGACGGGAGGAACATTTTTAAAAGAGAGTCCTACTGACTAATTTTTTTTACCAATTTGTGTGGAATATTTGTTTTTTATATTTGATACCAGCGAAAAAAAAACTTTTATATCTAGAGCCAAGCACCAAAGAGGTAAACCACTTAATGTTTCTACTGTATTTTTTAAAAAATATGTTTCTAAATTAATATTACATTCATACAGCTTTAAAATTTACTGTATTTAATTTAAGAGTTTTAAAGTAAAAAACGAGGTGGAAGCAAACAAATTTAAATAATTTTTCCCATCTTTTCATTTTTGATTTCAAGCTTTTGAAAATAAGCATATTGTATTTTATTTTATATAAAAAATATTATTTTTAATATATCTTTTAAAATGTATAAAACATGAAAGGAAAACCTGTTGCCAGAATGATCGGGCAGATATAGGCGTCATTGCACGTTTGGTAATAATATCCAGCAACGTAATGAGTAACGCGCATTAATCTCATTACAATGATTTTGCACTGAATTATTTACTACTCATTCAGAGCGATTTTGACACAATATTCATTGTATGCAATATATGTACTCGTAGGTATATACAATTATACATATTATTCCAAAAAGCCAATCAATCGGATGCTGTTATATTATGCACGGTTTGAATGTGTATTCGTTCATGTGTGTAATTGGCACTAAACATATAAATTCCCTATTGTGTCATGTAATGCTGCAATTACCCGATAAAAGACCGTTCAAACGATCACTTTATAATTAATACGTATATTAGGCCTGGGAGTACGAATATGACCTTCCGGCACACGCACACACACACATATTACCAATATATACCCAGGCAACCTCCGAAGCACGCGTGATTAACACACATTTCAACGTTGTTTTCTTGATTTTATCTAGCTTGACCATACACCACCACAACGGAAAAAAAATTGTATTATACATTATGCATCAGGTCAGGCCTCGCACACCCACGCAATCTCTGCACAGCAGCAAAAGCACAACATATAAAAAATCAATTCAGCGTTTGTGTATGTGTGATGTGGTTTATAGTGTATACGGTATATGTATGGGTTACCACATACGAGAACATACCATAAAATCAATATTATTTATTAGATACAAATTAATTATATATTAATTAGTGCCAAGTGTGTATGATTGTTACCTGGTTAATTTCAGGTGAAAAAGTCTTCTCGTTCTTCGTGTGCGGCTTCACAATGTATATAATCCAAGGAATTCCGTGAATGTCACTGAGAGGCACTATTTAAATTCTTGCGAAACGCGCACTCACACGTTATTGGCTCAACGTCGAATTGCACGAATATAATATTCAAAAACATAAATTATTGTAACACTGCGATTAATTATGCGCTGCGACGACAATATTCTTGTTTGTAATTTTCACTTTGCCTTGTACTCGACGTCGCGTCGCACTCTCCGTAAGTGGTGTAAGCACCGTTGTATTGCACTCGAATCGACGGTTTGCGTGCGTATTATAAATGTATATGTTATGTTGTTATTTTTTTTTAAAACTTTCGTAATTTAAGTTTTCGTGGTTTATTTTTAAACGAATTCACTTTTTTCTGTACGTTTGTTGTTCGTTAAACGTTGATTTAAGTACGTTGCAATTAACTGAAAATGTTATATATGTGTATTTGTGTGAGTGCGTGCGTACGCGATTATTCAAATCTGTAACAATGCGCGTGCACCGCTAACTGCACGATTTATAATACTAAAACACAGTTTATGCGCTCCGTTACAGTTTCATTGTGTTATTGTTTATAGCACTTTAATGCATATATTATTTACAGTGCACGAGAGCCAACAGCCACAACGCGCGCGGTTTGATGATTTTACCTGTGCGAATTGCGCGAACTGCTTTAGCATGTGACGCAAAACAACTGCGTGCGTTGCTTCGTGTGGAAGGGGGATGAATTCTTCTTCGTCTTCTTTGCACCGTAACAGGTGCACTTAGCCTGGCGCCGTTGCCTACCTTGACCATATACAAGATGAGCCTATTTACTAAGGCCACAGGACAATCGCTCTAAGTCCGGATGAGCGAGAGCCAACGAGCATGTTGCCTATATATACTTCCGAGTAATAACTGTGTATGTGACTGTGTTATGCAGAGTAAGTGCACCTTCACTTTGAACACCTTTAAGTTCAGTCTTTTTTATTATTATTTGTGTTGTTGTTGTTTTTTTTTTGGCTTACACTCACAAATCGCTGATATAAAATAATACAATATTTATTATTACACGGCACAGCGGCACGGAAGAGCGCGCACGAACGGTAAACCGGCAGCGTTATGTTTGCGCGTACGTTACGTTTGATTGTACAAAATCTACTGAGCTCTGAATTTTATTTCCAGTTCTGTTTGCTTGCTGCTTTTTGGTCTTGCTTGCTGCTCGATGGGTGAGCGCGCTCACACACCACACCACGACAGGCAGCGCCAGCGGTGTTTTGCCTATAAAATATATGGTATATATTTGTGTGAGTGTGTGCAGAAGAGAACATTGCGTGCACAGAAAGATAGACGTGCTATGTGCATTAAACACCAAGTACACGCAACACAAGTGAAGATATTGTACGGTGATTCGTGTATACTTGCTAAGCATATAGTAGAGGAAATTTCGTGTGAAAAATGTATATAAAAAAAAATTGAACCTGATTAAGTCTAAATTTGAGAGAATGTGGGGTAATCTTCCTGACAACTTTTGATAGTTTACGATCCAGAGGAATTAATTTTGTAATTTTTTTATAATATGTAAGTAAATTTACCATTAACAAAAAAGTTAAAAAAGGCTGTAACAGCCTTCATGAATTAAAGTGGAAAAGGTTGAAAGTTTACTTTCTATCTCATAAATTTAAGTTTAATCAAAAGGGCTTAGATATTAACCTTTTAGAAATAGCAAAAAAAAGTTTAAATAGAGAGGTAAATTGTGGAACAGGGATGGGTATCAAAATAAGGAGAGGTTACGGATCAAAAAATGGGTTCATATTCATGTGTTTATTTATATAAAATATTATTGACTTATATTCTGGCACCATTATATGTATAATATAATTTGAATTATTATTGTATACAATTCAAAAACGTTAAAGTTTTTTAGTTGAACTAAAACAAAAAGCCACACAATGAATTAAACTAGATGAATCTCAACGAGTTCATACGAAGGCCGACTAGGCTTGCAGAAATCGCAAGATTCTGCAGCATTGAGTCGACATCTTCGTGATAATGTGCTAAAAAGCAAGCATCGCTACCGTGGTAGGTAGGTACCGCGGTACCGTGCACCGATGACTCCCTCCCCACTGCTGCCCTAGTCCGCAGTTCTCTGCAGAACCGTAGCTAGACTTCAGAGATTTTTAGTCTAGCAACGTCTAGAGGTAGGGGATACCCATGAGACTTTGTGGCAGGTCTTGTGGGGGAATAATGTACCGGAGATTAACAATTTTTGAGTGTTGCACAGCTCATGAAGGAGGTGGTCGTTTTCATTTATTTCACCCAGACCATGCTTTCCGATAACAAGGGTCAACCCTTCATTGTCGGACCCTATCTTTGCGTTAAAAGAGTTGTGAAGAGTTCTTATAGAATTATTTTATTTGACGTGAGGTCGCAAGGCTTGGTAGGCGACAAGCGTGACGTTACGAATCTTCGTTCTCATCCTAGCAGTTATGATTCTCCCCGAAACAGCTGTTTAGGAAATCAAACTAGCTTTGGCTTGTCGAGATAGAGCGATCCCAACACCCTCCCGGCGTGTTGTTTCATGGGCTGCTCTACCAGAGAACAATATAACGTATCAGTCGGATACAGAGCCATTCAGCCGAGTCCCGCTCATTCCAAGAACGTGCAGCTTGTACCGTCTCATCGCGTTTATGACTTGTTCGCGTCGCCCATCCGCAAACATAGTCAGAACGTTCCAAAATCCATCTCGTGTCCGGTGTTTGTAGCCAAGGGTTGTCGTAGTTGTTCCAGTCCGTATCCGAGTAGTTGATGATTCGTTAATAAACAGATATTCGGCAGACAGGTTATTATCCTAATGCTGCCTAGTTTGGAGGAAGGTATGCTACCTTTACGCTTCCAAACAAGCGGTTTTTATCGGTCGTCCACACTAACTGGGTCCCCGTGTACGCTGCCGTTGACCTCATAGAGAAGTTCTTCCACCACAGTGCTAAAATGTACACTGTACAAGTTTTTGTCAACTTGCCTGAGGATGCTTACCGAAATAAGATGCCTTTGACTTTGTAAAGTGTTCATCCGTCATCGTGCTACTTTGCTTACCTGGTAATAAGCAACACGCTCAAAATTCGGTTTTCGCACGCATAAAAATAGTTCTGCACTCGCCGACGCTTGGCGACCGATCCTTGGCTGCAAAGTTGGACCGAAGATGCACAGGCTTTTTTGCTTGTCTTTTATTATTAACTGGCCCTCGGTACCACGGCTATTGCGCTTCATATATGCATTTGAGTAAAAACCGGGGTGGGAAAACCGGGCGACTCTCATAGTTCCGGCGGCAGCAATGCCCTTATCACGAGGTATTTCCAAGAGTTGATAAGTGGTGAAATAATTATTGAAGATCAATGAGTGCCATGTAATCCATACGAAATATGTAACAGAAATTCAAATAAACCGGGGTCACCGCCGAAGCTAGCGCCCAACCGCTCTGAAATCGTAATCGTCGTCTGCCAAAAAATCCTGTATGGTCGGTATACATTTAGGTTCGGTTGTTCCACTGGAAGGAAGTCAATCTCATCCCCTTCGGCCAGTTAAAAAAGTTGTTACTCTAAAAAATCATATAATATTCAAAACATATACCTTAAATCTGCATTGGCCTACTAGATCAAAGTCCTCCACATTTTTCCTTCCGGAAGGCTTCTTCAAATTGCTACACAGACGAAGAAAAAAGAAGGCAAATGTAGAGCCTGCAATAAGAAGATGTTGTAACACAAAAGCGCTGTTACGTACCAAAATGAGATGATACCACCAGTATATTATAAAAAGTGAACTAAATATAGCCATCAAAAGGAGTGTAAAGGAAATCAAAGTAATTATCAGGTAAAATGTATCTATAAACGTACGAGGGACGGTTCGTTGCAGAATGTAGTGGACCCCAAATTAAATTGGGTCACATAAAAGACAGGATCAATTTGAAACGAAAAATATCTTCATCCAAAAAATGTGAGTGCATTTTCCCTCGGAGATATCTTACCAAACAGTGATGACTTGCTGAAATAGTTTGTACTAACAAAACTCCAGGTAGCCTTAAGAATATAGATGTGCGCATTTAACAAAAATATTTTATTGGCATCACAATTCAAAATTCCAAGGGATGAACTAAATTTCTATAAATATGTAATATTCATAAAAATCGAAACACCGACTCTATACTCTATATACTCTTTTTAACCAGCGATAAAAATAAACTTTAAATAATCAATAAAGCGTATATACGGAAATATACAAAAATAAGTATACATTTTGAAAGTAATTTATTATAAAACTTATTTATTTGCAAGATACTTTTCCTACCTATAATGTGTCTAAGATTTCGTGAAATTCTATCATCCCCATCAGGTAATCTTATACCGAAGCTTTAATTCAATTGGCCTATTTATATTGGAGTTACGCCGACATAAGAAAATACGAAACCTTATATATTTCTCTCAAACGAGGATTACCAAATTCATTTATTTTTTTATTTTATCCGAAATTCCTTGAAACAATAATCTTATAAATCCATCTATTTATATTTCAATGAGAAAATTAGCTGTAAGCATATTATACCCAAGCATAATATGCTCCAAACATATTTTCATTCACACAAACACTCACACAAAACTTGGCACAATAATGCAGATGAGCGCGCACGTATATTTTCCTAATCATTTAATTACACCTGCAGCCGCCTGTGCGCTCGCGTAACATTCCGCAATTTGCTTCTAATTGATTGAGAACTAAAACTCTAACATTACATTTTGAGAACAATAGCACACCAAGAGATATAAATATAATTGTTGCGTCTGATATCTACTATATACTCTTAATGCACGTCTTATACGCAGCTGCGAAGATGTTGATGATCGCATAACACACATTTTATGCGCGGGCGCAGAGCAATTCAACTTGCGTAAATGATAATGGGTAATTTATTCAAATTTCAAACGAACGTATATATAAGATGCGAATACTGTATACTCTGAGAAAAGTGCATTGTCTGCAGTCGATCCAATTGTATGGGGTTTCACCTAAATTAACGAGAGGTGCATACATCAGTAGTTTGCAATTATGTTTTATTTTTAATGCAAATTAGAAATATTTATGTATTTGTATATGATTTTTATGTAGTGGTAAACAGGTAATTCTGTTTTATTTATTCAGTCGGTATGTAATAATGAAAGTGCTTCTATCTATAATAGTTTACATATGATTGCAAATTAAAATGCATAATATAGGACATTTTACCACCACAAATCGAGTTCTTGTATATTTTTTTTTTTAATCTTTATAATTTGAGTCAGTTTCTTTGTGTCGGTTTGACAAGAGATTCAGATTCATTTAAAAATGCATCGATTTTTACAATTATATACATTCGAGCAAAATGTTGTATTGCAAAAATAAATATTTTGAAATTAAGTAATAGAAATACTTTGGAAATTATGAAGATTAACTTATATACACATATAATATTAAAACAATGAATTAAAATTATATTGAATTGAAAAAATCTTTACTTGTATTCATTCGGATTACCTATGAATTCCGCCTTTTAAAATACTGTGGACCAAAATTTCTTTTAGATTTTTTACATAATAAATAAAAATAATTTTATATCATGAAATAACAAAAAAAGCGGTATTTTAAACCACTTGATTTTTTTTAAATGTGATTTTGAAGCTTTGTTCATAATTATTAAAATTTAAATTATTTTCACTTTAAACTGTAATAACACCTTCAGTGTAAATACCACTAACATATATTTATATTTGTATACTTTTATTTGCCCTTATCTGCCACAAGATGTTTTTAAAAAAATTGATATTTATTTTACAATAAAACGTGCGTTAAAATTCAAAATTGTACAAAATTGACCAAAAGATGAAAGAAAAATATTTTTTTTAAAAAAATGTCCCAAAAATATCAATCAAAAAAGTGTTGTTGAAAAAATAAAAAAATGTTTCTTTTATCAAATTTTTTTGTTTGTTAATTTTTTCTCTTTGTGTCATTTTTTTTTGATTTTGTAACATTTTATTAATTAATATTTAAAAAAACTGTGCCAATATTTTTTTATTGAAACGTTCATTTGTGTGAAAATCTCAAGCTAGGACTGGCGTAATAAATTAAAATAATGTAAAAGATTGAATCAGATTGTCCACATAAAAACATGTTGTAGCATCTGACCAGTTTTTTGTGCCTAATAAAATACCAAACCAAGTTTGCAAAACACTATAATAATATATATTAATATTAACCATAAATTCGCATTTCACAAAACTAAAAATTTACAAAATTCCACATTTCTTTGAATTATCCTGTAAGATTTCTCAGATGTATGCTATTAAATTAGAATTTTTATTTCAGTGCATAGTTGATGAATAAACGAATTGAAAAACCTACTAGTCTATACATTTAGCCGAATCAAGATTGTTAGAATTATACGATTGGTCGAATTTCCGTATAATACGTTCGGCTTAATTTTACCATTGGCCGAATCACGATTGAATAACGAATTCCGAATTAACGATTTTTAATTTTAAGTAAAACTTTTTTTGACCATCCCCCGGTGAACTTATGGAGAGCAGCTCAGATTTCAAACGTTCATTTGCTCCAAAATTTATAGATGGGGAAGAGCTTAAATGTAAAGCCAGTCTGAGTTTATTTTTTACAATGTGTTTTAGTATTGAGTCGGACTCAAAATATGCACCAACACGTGTTTACAATGAATTTGTTTGTACTTTATTGCGCCAGTTTTGTTTTTGTTATAATAAATAATTCATTCCCTGTTACATTATTTTATGATATTTGTTAGGCTCTCTAAACAAAGGTTTGTAATTTGTATATATTAATTATTATTGTTGATTAATAGTGGCGGCTTAAATAAATCATTTATTGCATTGCAGTTGTGGGCTAAATAATACGGGACTGGCGCAAATAAACATACTCTTTTGATGAGACTGGAATATTCTCACCGCGGTCGCGGAAAACACCTTTCGTTTTCTTGTGTTTTATGCGCCAGATGGCGTTTTACATTTAATGGTTAAAATGGCGCAAAATAAAAATACACTTTGCTTAGCCCAAAAGTACGGATTGGGAGACCGGCGTAAAAAAATATATGAAAAAGTCCTTTAGGGTACGCAAAAAGGACAAATAAAGCCTTGCGTAATAAATTATATAATATGTACAAAAAATTATATCAGATAGTCGTCTTAAAATACATAATTCAGTATATATATTTGACGCCGTTATTTTTTTTTAGCAAATTAATGTTGGAGCATCTGACTGCTCTCTAATAAAAACAGATTTGCTTTTTATAACACATCAGAATTTACCATATATATTTTACGCCCGTCCCGTAACAATGTTAGATCAAATGAACTGATGATTATTTGAGCTTATTCCTTTTTAAACATATAGATTACACTGTTAACATAAACAATTATTTATAAAATCGATAATCTGATATTAAATGATGTTTAGCATTTTACTTATGAATAAATATTGATTTGATGATCATTTTTTTTAAGTGTTTTTTTGAAAACCCCCATTTTCTGATTTGAATAATAATAATTAAAAACACATCGTTCAAGTATATTTTGTATTTATTGATTTCAAATAAGTTATAAAACATGGTTTTAATTATGCAAAAAATATAACAACAACAATATATATTTTTTTAATATGTATATGTATAATTTATAGATATTCCAGTTAGATCTAAAACATATATATATATTATTTATTTGATCTAAATTTAGTTAGTTTCCTTCAAATTCTACATATATATAAGTCTAAAACCTCAATATTTTTAAATGCTTAATAGGGAACTAAAAATAATTCGTTTATAATTTAGCTACATTTATTGAGAATAATTTAATGGTATGGTACAGTCGCATCCAAAAAATGTGTGTCAACAAACTTTTTAATTTTAAACTGTAACAAAAACGAATCCCCTGCCTTTGCGATAAGGCTATTCTTATTTATATGCATTTATAATTAAGATATAATTTATATAATTATGCTATGTGCAATAATGATCAACAATTGGTTTTCGGCGTCTTTGCATATATAATAATATATTGTTTCCTTTTGACAATTTCTTATTGGCTGCTGTCTATATCTTGTACATCTTGCTTGCATACATTATTTTTGGGCATAGCTGCAGCGTAGCTTTATATTTTGTATTTATTTATAATAAATTTGCTTTTTGTTGTAATAGGTGTATATTTAAAGTTAGGTATATAAAAAGATGGTTTTGGTTTGGTTTGGTTTGGTTTTATATATGAGTGTTTGTTTCTTGGTGTTGAATATGTGTCGAAGCAGTTTTGGATTAAAAAGCGACGTTTTTAAATATGAAAGTGATAGTATTGTTTGATAACTTTGTCTGTGTGTGTGTGTGTGTGCTCCTCTAACTCCACTCCATACTTTCGAGGCAATCGATAATCTGTACGCTGTTTCTGTTATCGCAATCGGGCAGTTTAAACTCATTCGTGTTTCCACTGTTTTGCATGATGATGCAAATAAATGCACGTCCGGTCACCGAGTCACGCGGATGAATGGTAACCGGCAGAAATCGTTCGGTCGTTCCATCCACGAATGAGCTCAACCTCTGGAAGACTTCCGGAAAGTGTCTACGAACACTGACACCTTTCCGTTTCAAAATATTCTGTATATTCAACAGAATGAGTTCTCGACTCTTTGGCGTATTCTTAATGTTGAGCGTACAAAATGTTAGAATTAAAATATTGTTCGGTTCGAGTTGAGCAGATGCTGCTGCTGCGACACTGTTCGATTGATTAGTCGTCGCCGTCGCTTCAGCGAAAATAAGTTTACTTAACTTTAACTTGGCACAACGAGAGACCAGTTGGCGCTCCCATTTAACGGGTGCTGCTGCACTACCCGGTGTTTCGGAAACAACACAAATTGCTACATAGATCAGCATCTTTGATTCTGTTTTATACTCAGTGCTGAGCCGTAACAATTCAGAGTACAGTTCGGCTCCCATTTCCTGAGGCATCAATTCGGGCCAGCGTACATATGACGCTTCACCGATACACTGAAATCCTTGTTTAACGAATAATTCGGCACTCTCAGGACTGCGAAACAGCAAACGCACAACACCGCGTCCCTGTGACGAGCAACCTTTGCATGCCAAAATACTTAGATGACGCAGAGTGTCACTGTCGTCCTTGCACGATGACAATACCTGGCGACAAAGAGCTGATACCCTAGAGTGCAGACAGGCTTTACGATGTTTTTCCCAGTGCGCTCGACGACATTCACGGGAGCAGTACATGTGCGGACAATTGTGGCAGCTCTTATAGTTCTTCTTGGCATCAACAGGCGTTGTGGTAGACTCACATTTAGGATTGCGACATTTTACGATAGATTCGTTTTCATTCTTAACATCACCTGAATCGAGACTGATGCGTCGTGCATGAGCGGCTTCGTTGCGTCGCTGAGCATCACCTTCGCTACGTCTGCGTGAGGGATTCGAATCGATGGAGAGATGGACACTAGGATCGGACGGGGCGGCATTAGCTGTTGTATCGTCTACAAGGTTACAAGTAAATCGGTGTTTAGTAGGACGTTGGTTGTTTTTGTTTATAAAGTACATATTATCTAAACATATATTTACATACATATATATCTATATATTTTATGAACTACGCTGGGTTTTGGGGGCAGGAACAAAACTTACAGGTGCATACCTGAGGACCTGTTGCATGTGTCTGCGGGTAGGCCAAGTAAGGAGGCCAAAACGTCTTCCAGTGTTGTTGAGCTTGGGGACATGCGATCGGTCTGATGCACTGACAGAACTGGTATGGGGGTGACTATATAGAGTTT
The DNA here is from genome assembly GCA_027564075.1 of Bolitophila hybrida. Lineage (NCBI taxonomy): Eukaryota > Metazoa > Arthropoda > Insecta > Diptera > Mycetophilidae > Bolitophila > Bolitophila hybrida. The sequence continues at coordinate 12,371 of JANSTU010010538.1, read as the reverse complement.
GATTGCCAAAAGTTAGAAAGAGTTTTTTTTTTTTGAAAATTAAAAGAATTTGGATGATAATGAGATGGATTGGCAAGGATTTTACTACTTCAAATATTTGTATACTCAAATTAGATACATTAAATAAATATATACATTATATACAGGAAGGTCCGTTTCAACATGCTAGTCCATAAAGGGATGACTAATTTTCAGCAAAAAAGCAAAGCAAAAGAACGGAGTCCGTTTAAAACGACCACATATACCAAAACGTATTTAATATAAACTTCTACAAGGCAAAGCATCAAAAAAGACTTAATTAAAGAAAAACAGTTCTTAGCATATATTATTATTCAAAATATAGATTTTTATATATTTTTTTTTCCTTTAAATTGTTTGTTTAACTTTTTTATTTGAAATAATGTATCCTACAATTTAACATAAAAAATAACTATAAATATTTTTGTTAATAGAACTATTTTGTTTATTTAAATAATTTTTTTAAATATTAATATCGAAAACAGTAAACTTTTGCTGTATATCAAAAATTATAAATAAAAATGCACATTTAAAAAAAATAAATAAATAAATTTCTGCTTTTTAATTACTTTGAAGAGCAAAAATTCTAATTCAAAACTGACATTCTTACCTACAAAAAAGTCTTACTTGCTCGTCCGCGGACATTTTTTTTTGAAGCTATGATTAAATATGTGTACAACATTTTTTATGCATTCTGTAGCTTGGTAGTTAAAAAAATAGTTCTATATAATTGTTTAATTTATTTAATTTATAAGGATAAAACAGTTATATGTAAAATAATAATAAAAATTAAAATTTTTAAAGTAATTCCTATAAATAAATAAATAAATCTATAATATATTTTGATATTCATGAGTTAGACTTTCAATTATAATATAAGGTTGTCAAATATCTCCCTTCCGCCTTTTTGTCTTTTTAATTTCGCGGCTATGTACAAAGCGCTACAGACCTCGTAATACTATACATACATTGAAAGGTCTTGACATAACCTTCAAAACGACGCTATGCATGATTAGGATACTGCGTTCAAAAGTTATAGACGTGTAAACACGGAGTTCACTAACGCCGAAATTCGTGCTATCGCAAATCCGCTAGAGAAACGTTCCGTGAGATTAATGGTGTTTTGGGGGGTGGTACTCTATCACTTCGAACCGCGGAGGATTGGTTTCGACGATACAGATCCGGTGAAAACGACACCATAGATAAACCATCTGGCGGAAGACCTATGACGATGAATACCGATCAAATCATGGCAAACATCGAGTTAGACTTGCATGTGACATCTCGTGACATCGCCCAGGAGATTGGAGTTAGTTAGGCTCAAGAATAATAACTCGCCGGTGTTGGAGAAGCAAGCTATATATGAAAACTTGGCGTCATTTGCCCATTATATAAGAAGGAGGATAAAATCAACTGTACGAATCATTGATGCAGATCCCAGCAGTACGACCTTCACCAAGTCGAGTAAGTTATTGGCGTAAGCGAATGACATCGACTTGACAGAACGAAGTGTCGAGACTGTGAAACGGAAGTTTGCAGAATTGTAGAGAGATGCAATTCCGTTCGGTTTGGTGGTGAATGAGAAAAAAACTAATTGGTGGTTCCCTCGACGGATAATAACCTGAGTCATATAATGCTGGAATAGAAAAGTGTGGAATTGATGGACATTTTTTTTGTACCATGGGACACTTGGACAAAAACGTAGCAGATGAGGCGAAGTATTTCACTCGGAAACCATTGATTTTTCATTCTCCCGAAGCTCCTACGTTCGAAAATACTACACCGAAGCCTCAAGTGCAAATTGTACAAGCATACATCCAGTCGTTACTTATGGCTCGGAAACGTGGTGCATGACCCAGAGAACTGGCACATCTCTATGGTAATTGGGACATCGCCCACTTCATCAAAGTCAAAAGACTGAGAATGCTGGGCCAGATATATATCCGGTATTATATACACAGTACGATCAACTCGCCATCTTCACAAATTTATAATCGTTGGAAAGGTCTAGCCTTTCTCTACCAACCTTAGGTAACCAATTAAACAAATATTGCAAAATGTCAAACTTATAACGGTTTTCGTAATACACAAATAATCTCGTCGTCGGTAAAACACCATGGAACAAAGAGCTGTAATTAAATAAAATGCCAAACTTGGCTCATCTGCTGTTCAAGAGCAACTATGGTACACCCGCCCACAATGCTATTCGTGTGATGATTTGGCATATAAACATGTTTCTGTGATTGGCCACCTACCGTATTCACCTGATTTGGCTCCCTGTGACTTTTATTCTATTTTCGAAACTAAAAATGCATCTGAAAGGATGCTATTTTGAAGATATGGATACAATAAAGGCGACCCTGACGCGAACTTTGAAGGCTATTCCGGTGAATGACCTTGAAAACTCATTCCAATAACTTTTGAATCGCTGTCAACGTTGTATCGAATCGGCAGGGAACTACTTCGAATAAACATTTATGATATTTGAAAAATATCAAGCTATTCGTTTTTATTACGAAAGTCTTAGGAGACTTTGATCACTCTGTGAAAAGTATCAAGAGTTTTGTGTATTTAACTTTTCACTTTTACAGAATTACGAAACTGCATTGATGAAAATATTTTTAGACGACATTTTACTTTAAATTATTAAATAAGTAATTATTATTTAATTTAACCATCAGTTAATAATTTATTATATTTTTTTTGTATTTTGTTATTTTATTTAAATTAAATATAAAATACAACTAAAAATGATTTTAAATTTGTATCTTCGGAACCTTTAGAGAACCGGAACCGAAAACGAAACCGGGGTTCCAATTGAGGAACCGAAAAAAAGTGCAATGACAGAACCGGAACCTGATAAAATACCTTCTGTCTCTTTAGAAGTGAAATGTCCATACTTCGAGTAATGTCAGGTATATCATTAGCATTAATTATTATATGTAAGCCATTTTTTTAAAGCGTTTTTTTTAATAAACAGGATTTTGGATAGCGGTACTTTGAAACAGTCGATTTTAAAACTCAGGAATTAAAAAAAACCTGGATTTTATTCCACTGGATTTTGAAGCTTTTTATTTTTTTTGTCATGAAAGAAGTTAAGGACACTAACAAATACGACAAACTGACAATACTAGTTTTCAGCTTTGTAAAAAAACATTTTTTTCTGATTGAACTTGCCATTCTTCTTTTTTTTTTTTTAGGTTTTGTATTTAAGGCTGGCCAATAGTTCACACAAAAATCACAATCGACTTTCAACTACAGCATAGCCAAGGCAGAGGGTATAGAAATTCCTCCGTACTTGCCTGGCATCTGTGGTTACCATGTTCAGTAAGTTGAAATTGTTTGTCTTTCCGTTTCGATGGTTTTAGGGCTAGGACCACTCATACGAGTATTTCACAAAAAAATATCTTGTCCTCTGGTCTTAAATGGTGTTCAACGAATGGTGTTCAACGAATGGTGTAATTTGTGTACATGATTATATTTGTATTAACCTGTATGGTTAATAGAGTTTTAGCTTAAATAATATATCATTTATCTGCCAAAGTAACCGATTCCGTGATAATTTTGTAGAGAACTATTTTTTTTTTGTGTAGATAATCATTGATGTAAATAAATATAAAAAAGCATTCAATTACATAACCTAAACAAAAAGCATTTATAATTAATATACAAACCATAATATATACGTAATATAAATCAACAGTAAAGAATTACAAGAAAAGCAGCCTATTAAAAAATAAAAATACATATAGCGAAACAAAGAAAAAGACAAATAATTACAATAAAATCATATATATATATATATTTTGTATTATATAATTAGAACATAATATGGAACATATTATCGGAAATAATGTACGTATCATTTAATAGTTAAATTATTAAAACAAATAATAAATAAAAATTAGCGCATCGCGTGTTATCGATCGAGCGCTTATTCGCTTACACAATACCAAAGAAAATAGTGAGAACTGTTTTTTATACACCAATTTTGTTACAAACAAACAAAAACGTTTTAAAAATCAATTTTTTTTAACAATACAAAATGAATTTAAAAAATAATAATAAAAAACAACATGTTTTTTTACAATTACAAAACGAAATAAAAAATCATAACCAACCCTATTTGAATACCTCCAAAAAGGGAGGTGATTCCGCATAATTACGATGTCCGATTTGTTACCCTATTTAGCGTCTTACACATTACAGAAAACTGTGCTTGTGTTTGCACTCAAGATTAGTTTAGAGAACTTTTATAATGAGTTTAACTATACAATGCTTATCTATACATAAGAAGAGTAGCAAGAAGTCTTTGTTTGTTTTGTGTGATTTTATGTCCGTGTGTGTGTGGGTGTGTAAGATAGAGTTTTGAATATATGAAAGAAATGCAATTCTCTGTTTTGCACCTTGAATTTCTACCCGTTGGCTTCGGAGTATTTAGTATTTTTAAGGATTGTGTGTAACACACACTCGCACACTTATTTAAAATGTATCATTTTTTCTATTTAAAATTATACCATATTTTAAACGGTATATTGTGTAAATCTTGTGTTATATAAAATAATTATATGTATGCATAATTATTAATAATTATTACGTATAGTATTAAAATCTATATTCTAGAGAATAGAGAGCGTCTTCTGCGCACCGAGCACGGGGAAATAATTTAAGTATTTTTTATGCAATCGAATCGGATGCGGAACAAAATGTGTTAGAAATTAATATTATCGCATATCTATGCTAAAAATGAACTGCTACAGTTAAAAAAACATAATAATAAAATAAAAATGTAACGCATGTACACTATGGTATATAAATATATATGTATGTATATAAAATTGGTGGCAACGCTAGTCGGTGGCAGCAATGGTGGATTTGGCGCAGTGCATTAAACTAGCATTGACTCACCGGCACCATTATTTCGGACCAGATTGGCTGTGTTTCCGGAGCTGCCTCGGGGCGAGAAAGTGTTCTCGATGACCGGTGTCTGAGGTGAGTCGAGCGGTCGATTGCCGACAAATGAACTTTCTAACCAGCATTTTCTGGAGAAAATGAAAAATTTAATTATATAAATTGAATTTTAAAAATAAGTTATTGTGTTAAATACCTTGAGGTTGGACTGGTCGATCTACTTCTGGAGTTCGACGTCCGATTGTTCTGATCGTTCACAAAATGCACGATCGCTGATGTTACCTCCATGATTGATGACTGTATTTCAGGTGTTTCGTTCGGTTCCTGAGCAGCGATTTTGGCCTGTTGCCGTGCCAGCAGTGATGAGGCAAGTCTTAAACAGAATACAAAATTCAAGATAAATATTAACTTATATATTTCATGTAGAACTCACCTTTCCGACGGTGTTCTTGGCTGTGAGAGTTTTTCCTGACTGCGCCAGCCCATGTATGGTTGTCGGAACGATCCGCGAACACTTCCCTGCGTTCCTGCCGAGCTGCCTGACATTATGCTGGCGTTAAGATTTCCTCTTGAGAACGAACCTCTTGTCGAGGCGCTAGGTGATGTCTGATTCGAGTTGTTCAGGGTGGATGTTGACCATCGCGAGAAGCCTGTTTGGTCGTGATGGCTATGCGATGACGGACTCAGCAGAAGGGTGCTGCGATCATTTGATCGGGCCGATCCCAGAGAGCTAAGCGATGTGGTTTTTGAGTTAAGGCCCGTCCAGCGACCCGCATCGGAATGGCGTTTCTTTGTAAAGCTGCCAGGTACATAGGCACCGTTTTGGCCGGTCGACTTTGGCGTAGACGAGCTGTACTGCCGATACCATTCGGGGATGTTGAGCTTTTGCAGGGATGTCTGTACACGAAGCTGGTGTTCACTGAGCCCTGTGGTGTTGTTCTGGTCATGGGTTTTCTGGAGCTCATTTTCAGGTGGCTAAAATATAATAAAAAAAACAATCTATAAGTACAAGAATTGATTTTAGGTTCTAAGACTACTACTAAGAATGTTCAGATAATATAGTAATATATAAAATATGTTCTCATCAATAATAAAAACTCGTTTTACCTGTGAATCAAGCAATCTAAAATAATGCGACAAATCGTCGTGCGTCAAAACATTGTTCTCTAAGTCTTCTAGAATGTCTTCGCTCATCTCTGCACTGACCGTTCGACAGTCGTTTGAGCAATTACGCAAATAAATCAAGAACTCTTTTAACGTCCTCAAATTCATCATCTTTAATTGCTGCTCGCTCAGCATTGAAATTGACTTGACCAAACTCAGAATGGTCTGCAACGAGTGCTGAGCTTTTACGAAAATCTTAATACTTTCCAAATGTGGTGGTGTGCCTGGAAAATTGTCATCGCTATCTAATGAACCAGACTCCGACGACGAGTTCGTTGAGCATATACTTAAAGATTTCTTTTCTACTGTTTTCTTCCATAAAATTCTCTCGTTCGAAGAGAGACTTACATCGAAGAAACTCTCAAGTTTCTTGCGAGAATCTTGAAATTTCTTTTTGGATTCATTGCTAAAAAAATTACGTTCATGTTCTTGACTATCGTTTATAAGATTTGCACTCGACCTCGCACCAGGACTCAGTTTTGGTTCAGACTTCTGTGTCGATGTCTTTTGTAAATATTTGTTAATTCCCACCGGAACTGGTAGTGAACCTGTCGATTCTTCAAATAGATTCAAAAGACTGCCTCTCAGGCGTCCAATGTTCGTGTCTTCGTTGTTCTGCTTGATTTCATTCAACACAGATTTACTCTTGAGCTGTACAGCTTTCACTTGACACTTGAATTTGTTGCTCTTTACAACACGTTGCTTGTCTTCACAGTGCACGCCTTCGTCTTCCGAAACGGAACTGTTCAGCGTGACCACTTCTTCATCGAAATATGCAAATAGATTCTCATTGAATTGATCCGTAATACAATTACGATCTTGATCGTGATCATCACTACACGTTGACGCCAGCGAAACGGAACTTCGACTTCCGCTATCGGTACTAGAACAAAGACTAAATGCCGATGATGTTTCATCGGTAATTTCATAGCTAGAACTGTACAGATGTGTAGGAGACGGAGATTTTCGCCTTGGTGGTTCCTTCCTGCAGGATAGCTCCTCTATATTACACAGAAACAAGCTTAGATCGGATACCATGCTGGCGTCCATCCGAATGTCACACTCGAACGAACCGTCCATCTTGAGATTTTATGCAAGATTGAAATTCACTCAAACACGTGTAATTCGTATATTCAATTGATGAAATTGATGAAATTAACGATAATAACAGCACTTCTAAACACTTGTACTCTACGCATGCGTGTATAATTACTGACACGACACACTTTATACGTATATCGTGCAATTAAAATAATTAAAAACAATTTATCTCAAACTGTAGTATTTATACTTTGCGCACTTATTTATAATTGTTTCGTGAAGTAAAATAAATGTATATATTGCTGATGCAGCGTGTCGCCTCGTTTGCGTGCTTTTATTAACTGATCGGAATGCATTGTGTCGAGCCTCGCATCCTCATCCCAATAACGGTCCATTTTTTTGTAGGTTGGTAATACTTATATATGGATGTGTGTGTGTTTTGTTCGTTTATTACTGTTGGCGTCATCAATAAAATGCGAATTTGCAAACACACACATGCATACAGACGAGATACACGTATCTTAGGTAATTTTCTGCAATGTCCTAACGAACCGTTTTATTAGTTTTATGGGAGGGGGTTATATAGCAATTGGGTTTTCTGCACAAGTTTTGAAACCGTTAATCCTATGATCTGCATAATCCATAAGTTTATGACGGGGTACGACAGTACGGCCTACGGCGGGCGTACGTGTGGCCGGGCAGTAAACTCTTTATTTCGTATATACGTATATGTATATAGATAGAGTGGCATGCAGTTTACAATTACTTGAAATTGTTTTTAATGTTATATTAGACATTCGAATGTGTATTAGTAAATATTTAATTGTTTAATTTTATGGGAAACAAGCAGTATATGCAATATAAAGAACAACAGAACTAAAATCTTCGGTCCTCGGTGCTAAATATTTGAGAAATATGAGAGAAATTTCGTAAAATCGTTTTGTTTTTTATTTCATGCAATGGGTATTTTTTTTATACAGTTGAGTTTAGGCCAGTCCAAAAAAAAAGTTGCTTGACATTGAGCAACTAATGGTTAAAAAACTTTTTCTAAATAAATAATAATAAATAAATTTCAAGAAATCATCTATTTGGCGAATATTTATATTTTTGCAGATTTATTTCATTACGATTTTAAAAGTTTAAAATCTGTATAAAAGAAATGCGTGATAAAAATCTGTTGTTAGAAAGTCTACATAAATAATACGCTCTCTGTAATTAATTCGTAAATTATAAAGCAAAATATTATATTATATTAAAGTCGATAGAAAAAAATAATAAATAATATGTATTTTTTTTAAATTTTTTATATTTTTTTTTTGTACAGTACACAGAATTGGTCGACCAGAACACAAGTATGAGAATAATAAATAATTAATTATTCTAACAGTTTTTGAAGTTTTTTTTATAAAATTTTATCAATTTAAATAAATGACAATCTTAATAATATTTATTGATTAGACTTAGGCAAACTTTAGCTGCAAAGAGCAGAATTGATGAATATATACGATTAGTGTTTGGAGTAACGTTCTTAATAAGTATGATAAGTATGAATATAGAAATTAAGTATTAAGTATTTATATTATTGAAATTTTATAAAATGATATGGTCATCAGTGTTATATACTATTCTCACATATAGGCATAATACAGCTAAAAACACCACATAGATAAATTATTTTTATGTGCAAAGGTAGATGAACAAATTTTTGGTCCGTTTTGATTGAGAGAAAATGAGTTTGTTGAAAAGAAAACTTGCTGCTTGAACATCCGAGTATTTTGTCTCTAAAAGACAATGTTTTAACTAGCTTGAGGGGACGTTCTCATCTAGAGGTCCCAAAACATCTGCATTTAGCTTAAGGATTCAATAAATTTACTTTTTTTACGTTTTACTTTGAAAAAAAAATCCTAGTCAGATTCCGACAAATTGTACTTGTATTGTAAATTGTACTGTGAGCCATATAAATATGACATGAATAGTATAGCTAAATAATTTATAAAAAGTGAAAGAACCTTACAGTACGACATATTTAACTGGTAAAAATGAAAACAAACAACTAGGAAATTATGTATGAAGCTTAACGGCAGATGAGCTGAAGTTAAAATGAGAAGTCAGTTTATTGCATAGAATCTAGATGGAGACTGGAGAAGTCGAGAAGGAATCATAATAGTAATATGTTTATTGTCAAGTTTGTGATAAATATAAAAGATAAAACCAGACTGAAAATCATTGACCAATTTATGTAAATAATTATGTTGATGATCAAGTCTTTAGATAAATGTCGAAGGATGCTTATTAGTCTGAAATCATTCAGCTCACAAGAACATGTATTTGATGAACAGGTATAATACGAGACTTTTTCCATGATTTAGAAGAAGAAGACATAAATTGAAAATGTAAAGTTGGTATGTAGCAATAACAGGAAATAATATTCTAATATGTAAGTTATCCAGGCCAACGGAATTAGAAATTGAAGAAATATTTCGACACGTATTGTAGGGTAATTAAAACTTGTAGATATATCATTAGGAACAGGCAAAATGCTCGGGAAATAATTTAAACTACTATTACTATATGAAGTTAACATCGAATTTAGGTAAAATACTGTATTTTAGCCAAAATTATATGTAAATTGTATGTTTTACACAAATCCCATTATTAAAAAGACAACGATAGCGAGTGTCTAATACAAAAGTATTGATGTATTCATGTATTGATATAATAGATTAGATTATTATGTGGGAGAAAAAGTTAAAATGCGTGTGTACTCGAGAAAGGCAATTGAAAACGATTACGAATAGATGTTATGATCATAATTACAAATAAGAACGTTCGCGGAATATTTGTCTAAACTCAAGTAGTCTAAAGGCAAAAAAGGGCGAATAATTCCAAATGAACACATATGAAAAACACATTTTTGAATAATGTCTTAGGAAATACAAACTCGTGGGAATGGCAAATATTTCCAACACTTTTTTAAAAACAATTACTTTAAATTAAAAAAATAGACGAAAAGCATTTTAGTTAAATTGGTATTAAACGGTAACATAACAAAACTGAATACATTTGTTTACATCGGATCACAATAATTTAGGCAAACATTTTTAATTATATCTTGAACGTTTTTCTATTATAATTTAATTCTTCTTTTTACTTTCTTTTTATTATTTTTTCGGTGGACATAGGTATCACAATTTTTTTTAACATTTGAACATTTATGTTTATATTGAAAACTGAGTATAACTAACGATGACACCTTAAAAGTATTTTTTCGGATTAGAATTCGATTTCATTTTTTTATATTTTAAGTAAATATAAGACATTTTTTATTTCATCATAAGATTCTCAGTTTTTATGAATTAATAACAACCAAATCAACCGTACTATTCAGAAAAATATAAAATATTTAATTTAATTATTTTATAATTAGTTTAATTTGAAAAATGCATCGTCAAAAGTGATTGCACCTATTTTCCAAGAAAATCTATCAATAACAAAGCCGTTTTTAGTATTTTATTTATAAAACAAATATTTTTATTTTTTTATATTATATATTTTGTATTATGAAATTGAATTCTATTTCATATTTGGTTTGAAATGAAATGTTGTTGAAATGTTTGAAATTATTTCCAGATACAAATTATCCGCAACGTAATCATTTAATTTATTATATATTGTAATTAATCACAAGTATTATTATTTTAATGACTGTTTACAAAACAAATATAATCGATTGACTTCGACTAAACTATAAATGCGATATATAAGCCCTAAAACGCCTCTACGCGTTCGTTTGGCCTACGTGTAACTTATGAAAAAAAAAAAAAATAATTCTACTTCATCAGCAAATACATTTTCAGCCTCAATAAATAAATAAAACATAATAGAATATAACATATAGAATATATATGAATATATATACATATATATATTGTTTCTGCTTGGATTTTATCGAAAATGCGTACATTCCAAAATCGTAATAAATGGAAATATTTTAATATGGTCGCATCGCGTATATAATAAGGGAAATACAAAAATATTTTTATGACCTGGGTTAGGTGCGTTGGATGACAAACGTAAAACAATAGTCAGGCAAGAATACACTCCGCGGCACATACACCTACACACACACACATATTATTATTATTGATATTACATATTAGAACATAACGAAATATTATGTATATAGGTATAGGTATGTAGATAATTAGAATTCAGTGAATTTTCGGGGTGTAGGTACTTGCTGGTACAATAAAACTGTCATCACCTTATCATACACGTTTGGGGTGAGCATCGTGACGTTTAGTGTGCTGGTGGAGTCGTTTCTTGGCCTAATATCACTCACTGTGTGTTTGTGTGCGATAATGTGTATTTGAGTGTAAGTGTATGTATGTGTGTGTGTTTTTTGTACTCGCGACAACTTGGACTTATGCCCTGACACTTTGCGCACTCGAATTTCGGATTAATTCACGCTCGAAAACGTTTTTCACACAACTTTTCCGTGGTTTGGCCATTTTTCTGCACTTTTCGTCGTGAGGCTCCACCGACTGACGTTTGCATGACCTCGAACTAGTTTTTAATGTGCTACGGCACATGCGCATTGGGGCACACAAGATGGGTAAACGCACTGAAAATATATGTATTTATATTGTACATAATTGTACATTATATACTACCCTCGAGTATGCGCAACGACACACTGTGTTCTATATGAAAAGAATCGCGAATGTGGTATAGTGTGTTTGATGATATTATATACATGCAAAGTAATATCTATACGCGTGAATACGTACCTGGAGCTTGAGAGGTATTTAGCGTGCTGAAGGCACTCGAACATTTTTATATATGAGCATTCACTTTATAGAAGCTTATTTGTTATCAACCCCCGCAGCTCTTCAAAGAAATTGCAAGGCTGCACGATTCATATTATTTCTATTTGGAGTAAATGAATAAAATGTCTGCATTACAAATCCACCAACACGTGCACATAAATATAATGGGTTAATAAGGTGCTTCTTGTGCGAGTACCTACAATTTATACACGTCGGTCGTATTGTCTCGGGCGCAACAGTGCGTGTACTCGTGCGGTGAGCATTCAACCTGCACACAAACACGTACTTCCGCTGAACCAGATATAGAAACGCAGAGAGAGAGAGAGAGTCATTGAACAATAAGCACGAACAATTAACGAATATACTTGACAACCCTTTTTTGCACACACACAAATGAACTAATATATA
>JANSTU010010527.1:0-15717 GCA_027564075.1 Bolitophila hybrida | reverse complement strand
TCGCGTCAGGGCAAATTAAGACCCCTAACCATCGGGGATGTGTTGTGAGTGTTAGAGCACAGTAGCTCCAATAGGAGTAGCACAGCACAACTAGCACAATTACATGGCCTGACCACTCGCGTGAACCCGTAATGGTCAATGAATCCGGTGTGCGCACACTGGCGCTATGTCCCACAATGGATTACAGGATCCAATGATATGAGAGAAACCGCTTCCCTCATATATGTGTTTTGCTTTTTAATCATTGGAGTCACACGCTGCAGCAATCCGTCATAATCTTTTGGGGTCATTCTTGTGAAAATCTTCTACAGCTTGGGCTGTGATGCCTATGTCTTCCCATCCTACATTGTTTAATGCGAGTCCATGTGTCTGGAGACTATCTCTTTTTGTCGTAAAAATTTCGATAATCGTACAGACAATCATTATTTGTTGGCCATTTAGATTTCAATGTCCCATTCAGAACGACTTATTCACATGTCTTTCTACGTTAGAGGAAACGCAACACAAATTATAGACTTACTCAGCTGATAAATATAATATCTGAAGCTTTTAATGACCTGTATTAATGTTGATTTTAATCTTTCCCGCAAAGCAGTTCGGAAAATCACAGGATCTGTATTTTATTCTAGATTTTTTTATAATAGTTCACAGATTTATTAGTAAATTTTGATTTTTATATATCAGATCTCTTATTTTTTTAAATCATTTAGTAAGGTTTATTTTATTGTGGTCGCTTTGGAGCAGTGATCTAGGTTACTGTATCTCGCCATAATCCTAGGGGTGCGAATTTCGATCGCAATTGCGCAACAATTACATCTATTAAAACCGAAAATATCAAGAAACCTCTGAATAGCTTGAGAAAAAGCTTTTCAGAGGAGGCGGTGTGCCAAAAAGTATTATATTAATATTATTATTTTTCTTTTAAATCTTAACTTGTAATAATGATGTCAATATAATATTGAAATATGTTTATTACTATTAGAAATAAAGGTCAGTTGGGAGAAATGTTCCTGCTGATGTTACATTAAAAATATAAATAAATACTCCGAGACAATGCAAACAAAATTAAACTTCAACAATATTTGTAACACAAAACCTGCTGTTTAAAATATTTGTTATTGTTCTAATGTTCAATAATTTATTTTCACAACTATATAATTTATATAATTTAATTTAATTATACATTTTAAAAATACATTTCATTCGCAAAAAACTTCAAACTATTATTTAACATTTTCTTTAAATTGCCATCAATAAGTAAAGTCAATAAAAGTGTTTTACATGTATTAGCGTATTGTGATTTACATACAAAAAGTATTCCTACGTTATTATACAAAAATGTGGATTTTATGTGATTTTTGGTAGTGTGTAGCATTTCAAATTTATTCTCGGAATTTTGTTAACATCCAGTGAACACAGATATTAGGACGAAGCTTTTTTAATTATCATCCATCATATCATGCTTATCAAATTTCAAACATGTTATGCAGAGTTGAATCCACCTGCACCCGTGCATTAACTATATGACTAGTTATTTTATATTTAGGTATGTGGATGTGTATGTTGTTCAAAATTTACATATACATAAATAGACTAACATATAATATACAGATATACACACATATATGGAGTATGGTTAATTATAATTCTAATAACTGTGGATTTGTGCTCATGTGCATGAATAAATACAGACATTATCATGGATCATCTCAAATTTGTGGTGTTATTCAATATTTGGGAATTGTTTTGGAATAGTTCAATTATCACTTGAATAAATCTCTGTTTGGAAAACTGATTTAATAAAACTATAAATTAAGGTATATTGTTCCTACAGATATTTAACAACCTAATTTGAAGAGGCGAATCCAAGTCTCTGCAGAAGATCAATCAGAATTGATTTCTTGAATGCAAACGTTAAAAACAGTAGAATGCCTTGAGAGTGCTTAATCACGCGAAAGAAACAGAAAAGTGCATTCGGCTGAACGTCTATCATGGATGAAAATGTAGTGGCTATGAAATATAGAACTTCAGATCCTCCCATCACGATGAACAATTTAAGATTCATTCCGTATCTAAAATGCTTGAATTATTTAAAGTTTCTTATTTATCGTGTATATAAAATAAAATATACCTATCAATTGCGTAGTTCATCCTTGCGACCAGACTGTCTGGACGACTAGGGCCTAATTGTTCTATTTGTGTTTTTACCTTAAAACAGTATACAGCGGTAAGTACCAAGAATACAATGTTGGCGAATGCAAGCGTTAGAATTGGCACAAGAAAGAATACAATTTTACCACGTTTATTGTTTTCTGAAATAAATACAATTTATCTTATTACCATAAAACAATACAAAAGGAAAAGGTAATGAATATACTTGACAACAGCCAACAGTAAACGTTGTCCAAGTGAGGCATCCAGATCGATGGTATCAATGAAACATTATTAACGAAAAGCATCAAGCACGTAAGAATTAGAGATGTTCCGAAAGCAAACAAGGAATATATTCGAAATTTTCGCATATCACGTTGCCGATTTTCTCTGGACGGTGTCTGGCATAAGCTAAAAATTGAAAATAATATTGTTTGTTAGCTATATACGGACTTATTGAGTGATGTGTTATGTCCTACCGAAGGGTATTCCACATGTCGTAGCACATTACGGTTTGCCATGCGAATGCCGAAAAGAATCCAAAAAGTGTGAAATAGGCTGAAAAATACAAAAAAAATGTTACGTTATGATTTTTATAGAAATATGTGATAGCTTATGTTATGATTTATACATTTCGATTCTATATCGTGATTTTGCGTTATTGCTGTTCATATTTCTAACGCATAACAAAAATAAATAAAATGCGATTTGACGGTGTAATATTATTTATTTTGCCATTTTAATACGCGGTATTAGCTCGTTTTTTTCTAAGTTTTTTAGAACATTTTTATACAAAAATCGATTTTATCAGCACTAAAGTATTAAGTAGCTGTAAAGTCGACCTCATCTCATCGATGCCTTATATTTTAGTAAAAAAATACATGATCTAGCTTATTGTTGTTTAGTCTTTTTTTTAAATTTCTTCATATAAACAATATTCCAAATAAATTTCATTTTGAAATACAAGTAGCATTACTAAGTGACAGACCGAGATCTGTACTAAGTACTTACTCCTAATCTACTGACTTCTGTGATATCATAAACTATTTAACGGATACAATCTTTATTATCCCAATAACCTATTTAATCGAATAAACAAATTATTGGTGTATTTGGTTGAAACCATCAAAAATACATTATGCAAAAGGGATGAGTTTCAGTGGATCGCGGTCTAAACCCAGCTCAAGTTCCCTTGCATGGGTGAACAATCCAAAGCTTAATTTTGCTTACCAATGATAGGAAGAGCCGACATCGAAGGATCAAAAAGCGACGTCGTTATGAGCTCTTGGCCGTCACAAGGCAGTTATCTCTGTATCCCTGTATTTTTTGTGACACCTCTTGCTAAAAACTCGTTAAACCAAATATATGTCGAGCTTTTGCTGTATCTGTATGTATTGAATAGCGAGTTCAAGCCAGCATTTGTCCCTTTTGCTCTATGTATGGTTTTTGTACGCACACCTACGTTATTATTTGAGAGATGTACCGCCCCAGTCAAACTACCCACCGGGCAGTGTCCTTGAGCCACGGCATTTTTTCAAAGCTTGAGGCAAGTCTTGATAAAATATAAACAAATTGGCCGATATATTTATTGGATCTTATGGTGAACTCTCTACCCTCTCCCACTTCTTATTTGCAGTCCTCCCAACTGTGGTCGAGGGATTATGGGGTCTATCCAATTAATATAATTACTGCATCCTCTACCCCATTGTTTTGTGTAGTTATATTTTCTTGAACTGCATAGTTTATGGGTAAAGGTGGCTGGTTTGGCCACGGACACCCTCGTTTACGTAAAAGATGAGAGTATCCTTACATGAATTAATATTGACAATTCTGATATATTATCTTACACAACCGTGCCAAACTATTGGCGATAATGGTATGTTTTATCCAGTTCAGATTTCAAAGTAATTAGCATAATTACTCTTGTTGCCTTGTTTGCACCTACTCCCTGTGACGTTAATATTGTGTAATATATTAACCATTCAGACTGCAATATCTCAATTAGTCGGCTCATACGACAAGTTGGAATGTCTGTGAATGTACTCTGGCTGCAAACACAGGGCAAAAGAGAGTCATACTCCCGCCGTTTACCCGCGCTTACTTGAATTTCTTCACTTTGACATTCAGAGCACTGTGCAGAATTCACATTATGTCAACACCCGCGAGGGTCATCACAATTTGTTGTATTCCCCTGGTCCATGCCAGTTCTGAATTAAGTGTTTATTGATAATCGTTTTGGTAAAAAGTCGCAACAAAAAAGTTGTACGATTTGACTATGAAATCTACTATTCGTGGAACATATGAACGTTTACACATTCACTCTTATTATTAAGAACAAGAACATAAGCCGTTATAATCATTTCCCAATCAAGCCCGACTATCTCAATCTAAAGAGCCAATCTTAATCCCGAAGTTACGGATCTAATTTGCCGATTTCCCATAGATTTTCAAGGTCCATTGTTATTGAAAATAAGAACGAAAAACTTCATTAACATTTCTATGATTGGATGATGCAATATATTTTGAGCGCTTGTCAAAGATAGACATCAACAAAGAGAAAATTCGTCACATTTATCAATTTTTCTTCGATAATGGCGAAAAAGCTGCCAATGGGGCTCAAAATTTAAATTTAGTTTATGAAACAGATGCTCCACGCGAGGGACGGCCTATCACCACGGATGTCAACCAAATCATGGAATTAATAGAGAACGACCGACACATAAGCATGAGAACCATCGAAGCTCCAAATAAGCATCGGAACCGTTCATAATCATTTAAAACCAAAAAAATGGGTCAAATACGACAACGACTTCAACGACAACGTGAAGCGCAAACGGTCGTGGACGAAGCTGGGTGAAAACAAGTCTTTTCATTTTTTATAACAACTTTTCAAATAATGAATATCAATAATTTCGGAGGTGCTGAAATTTGCGCAGGTTTTAGGCTCTTACGAGGATTTTTACAGCAGCAAAACCGATTCTTGTGGGAGGCAATTTTACTTGGGGAAGAAAATTATAGATGGAATTAGCTATATCGATGTGATAAATAATTAGGGATCAGATTTATACCATATTTCACACTTAGAGAAATAAATAAAATAAGCAGAAGGCATTTTTTTTATTTTCAATACTTTTAAAGTATTGTTATCATCAGTAACGTGAGAATCAGTTGATAGTTGATTAGATAAATTCAGATACGTATTCATCAATATGATTTTGTATATAATTATTGCAATCACCTTAGAAGTACATATTGATAGGAAATTGTGAGATTGTGACATATGTGGACTTAAATAACAATGTCATTAACTGTACATTAGGTACTTCGGCATTGAGCTAGTTCCATTATGAAAGTTGACTGAGTAGGCACAAGAAGAAACAAAGATTAAGATTTGAATTGGTGATCAATGGAAAGGAAGAGTTTTAATGTTTGTAAACAAACCCACTTTTTATTTAAAATTAAAACTATTTTGAAAAAAAGTTTGCCGCAAATGTAAACAAATGGTACTCGTATATAAATAATAAATAAATCAGTCTACACAATATTTGTAGTGTACGTATGTACAAAACACGGATTGTGCATGGAAACACAAGGGAGTGTATAGAAACACAGAGTGTATGGAAACACTCAAGCGAACGAATAAATTGAGTGTATGGAAACACACAAAGCCAATATAAAAACGACGGGCAAAACGTTACAAATTATATTTGACGATTACGATGTTTCGCTTACAAAACCATTATACAAAAGAGAGCTGCTAAGCCAAATGCAAAGGCATTTATACCTTACATCAACCCGCCATAATTATAAGGTCAATGTTCTTAAAGCGCGATCGCGCCCGAGAGCGAGCATTCTAATACACATACAAAATTCATCTTACTAATACAATTTCACTTTCTCATAAACAATTAACATGAGTTACAAATACTACTTCATCATAACGTTATTCTTTTCATTTCATTTCATTTCATGAATTGTAGAAATGGTTGTTGTATATGCTAAATTATTGCAATTATGTAACACATTGTGAATTAATTAGAACTGTCAAACATTATATAATTCCAATATGAAACGTGTTATTGTTATTTATAGAATGTTGTTTATTATTCATGCGCGGGTAAATTTTGGAAATCCCTGGTCAGTGGTCTGGTCTACGTGGACTGGACACTGAACAATTTCCAAATGGAAAAGTAAAATTACCACCCGACATATTGCACTCATTGATATCTGGAACAGTGTCTGAGACACCGGAATTCATTTCTGCGACGTCAGTCATGTGAATAATCGCATAATAGGCAAAGATCAACAGAACAAGCTCACTGTGGGTTGCTAACATCTTATGATGGTATCCACTATTAGCTAAAAATTTTGACTGCGTGTTCTGAATTGAATTAATTTTCTTATGGTTTTCTTGTATGGGCCTATTTTTATTGAATTGAATAGAATTGAATAGATGAATTTGGTTTAATATAAAATATATGCGCATCAGGTTGGTGCTGATTGAAACACGGCTTTGGTTCAAAATATTGAGCTTGAACCTGTAATTTACGAGTCTAATGCTTATATTTCAAATAGCCAAATTACACCATAATTCCATTTTAAAGCTTTTTTTCCATAGAAAAATGGAATTAAGACTTGGATCTATTTACATAAATGCTATGATCTGGATTTACATCGTTGCCAATTAATAGAACCTCACTTTCATAACATTTAATTCCTTCTTCTTATACCAAGAGTAACGATATTTTGTTAGGTGAAAAATAGTATAGTATTCAAATATCTTTGATCTAAAATGATTATTGAAAATAATATTTTAATATACCTATTAATTAATTTTCAGGTATATCCATGATACGAGTTTCTGGATTGGTCTTTTGTATGTTGTTTCAAAATGTGTCTTCACTTCGACGTTTCGTACGATGCCGTCTGGTCCCTGGATAGTATTAGATACTTTAGCAAGTGGCCAAATCTTTGGCGCGGAAGATTTTTGTTCTTCATAATTACCAAATCTACGACTCGGATGTTGTCGACGGCCGATGCCCATTTATTTGTGATTTACATTTACATCGTCAACAGATTCTCATTATGCCACCGCCGCCAGAATATTGTCAATTTCTGCTGATTACTCCACAACGTATGACGTTTTTCGGGTGTATCATAAACCATCTCTGAAAGAGGACGATAGATCCGAAGGATCATCTCTGAAGGCGGCAGTCTCACGAGAATTTAGGTAAGCTTCGATTTGGTAAACACAGTGTAGAATTGAAATGAGGTTTATCGAGGAGTCTCGATTGTTGCTCGCAGATGGTGTTTAAAATCCTTCACCCCAGCTTTCCACATGCCGCCTTGATATTGAGCACGTAGAAAAATGAATTTCCATGTTGTGCTTAAAGAAAAAAAAACAAATTTAATTTCAGATTAAATAAGTGAACACAAATAATTTGATTATTTTTGTTTGTAGAAATCTACCAGCTTCTCCGGTAACCCTGCCATTAGCGCCTTTATGGTGGCTTCTGAGACATTTTAGTTGACAGCATTGCATTTATTTCTGAAAACTTTCTCGACTTTGGCTTTCTTCTTTGTTTCCTTCAATTTTGTTTTGGTCAGAGCCCATTTCGATGTTATTGTTGAGGGACACTTTGCTGTAGTAGCAAGATGCTAGATCATTCCAAAAGAAAGTAGAAATTCTGTGTTTTCTAACAAATGGCAGCAATCTTTTCTGGAGGCAATCATTCAAATAAATGTCACCATTAATAGTGTCAGTAACTCGGACAGCTTGACAATACATAAGTTTCATCGAATCGAATTTTTAAAAACAACCTGACTTCAACTTTTTAGCTCAGCGCTGTGCTTCCGGGTTCTGTGGTGGAATTCCTGTCAGGTACAGACTGTACTTTGTAAGTCTTAAGGCCCGCAGCTGATTTGATTTTGCGATCTAAATACTCGCTGCAGCAATTTCCAATTGGATTGGATTCTTCTCTAAGAAAGCAACGATTTTAAGTAAGTTTAAGTCTCCTTCAGAACATTTGATACCGATTTTTGTGAAACATTTCCCTTGTTGACAATGGTTTACTGACTCCATCGCGGATTTTCTTTAGAAAATCAAACAATTAATTCGCGTCTTTTCACTTCCGATGTCATAACACAAACTAAAGTTTACATGGCGGAAAAATTCAAACAGCAATTTTTTAGAAATTCTTTAACGCAAAGCCTACTGTATGATTTTTGATTGTCTGCTTGGGAATTTTGTGTTTATAACATTTCAAAGTTAGCATTTCTTTCGATCCCATTTCTCATACGCGTCCATTCATTTCCCCAATTCTTTTTGGATTCGATGGAACTCCTCATTAATACCTACGAAAGTTGTCCCATTGTCGCTTCAAAGCTCTCGACAAGAACCAAGGCGGCTTGTGAAACGAGCAAAAGTTGGTAAGAAGGCGTCCACGGATAGACCGATCGTAATACCTAAATGTATAGCTCGAGTTGCGATACATACAAATACGGCCACCCATACATGTAGTCTCACTAGAATAGTTGGACGACCTCTTTCCCTGGTAAGGGCGAACGGGCCGGCGAAGTGACCAGAAATGCTTGCGCAAAATTGACTCTTACACCAGGTAAATTACCCATGAGCTGCGCGTGTCTATTCTGAACCGAATGCAGGTAGATCACCTGCCAATGACCTGCTTACATAGCACTCGCAGGCGCTGGATCAGTTTGAGTGCCATATTAGGAAGATTTTAATCCATGAAATAATTCTTTTATTCAATTTCGTCGGATAACGAATTTCAAAAGAATAACCATTATAACACATTCATTTTCACGAATTAAGAACAATAGATAAATATAAAATGTTGTTAACCTGACATTAAGCAAACTATGTTCATTGTTATTTTTACTTATAGCCAATAAACGTATCTCCGGCGGAATAAAACTTAATAGTTTTAAGAGGATGTTTATAAAATTTATATGTTTTGTCTATTTTTCTGTTGTAGCAAATTTTTAATGAATTAGTCCCAATTTATATATGTATAAATACATTTAAAATGTCCGAAAAAAAACACTACCTCTCAATAATATAATATTTATTGAAACATATTAATTACGGTGCACCAACCCCTATTGTTGACCATAACATTCAATGATACAATAACAGTAACAATTAACAATGTTTGGACCCTTAAATTGTGGTGCCATAAAACACGCACAAACGCAAACACTCAACAATACCAAAAAATTAATATACATTTACGAAATAAAATTATTTTGACATTTTAAATATGGATTACCAAACAATTGATAAAACACAAGCTGCTTTTGTACTCATCTATACCATTAAATTGAAATTAATTTCAATTGGGGATCAAAGTATGACCACTGCTCATGGGGTGGACATATCCGCAGAGTGTAACAAAAACAACAGCGCCACATATGAGCGCTACATATGATCCTCCAAGTACACAATGAATTTTTCATGTCACAATTTAATCTTTAAAAACATAATATTTTTGAGAAATAAATACCCTTAAGCCAAATTTTGACTAACATTGACATTTCAGATGAGTTCGAGTGGATTTGATGTCCATTATTTTGTTGTTGTTAAACTCTCCTAAAACCATACTGCATTTTGCTGTATGCGTTGTCTTTAATTAATTTATCCTACGAGGCAACAAATCTCACTTACCGAGTTATCTTTTGAAAAAACCTACGCGTCCGACTTTACATGACAATCAGCACACGTCAACAGGACAGATACAATGGTTCTTGATGTCGTGATACCGTTAGGCAGCGGTGCGGCTTTAAGGCGATATTTTACTTAAATCGGCAGTGAGAATGAGACCGAGTGATGCTAATACTGTTCTTTCTCTCATGGTATTGTAGTGCGGCTTGGAGGAGTTTTTTTTCTTGTTCGCTCTGTTTTACTTCTTTACCAGCTAAAGTACTCTTTATAGTTAAATCCTAAGTACCATCACAGAACTGTTATCCATGATCATTTAACACAATAACTCAACATCCACCCCAATAAAATCTGTCACACCTAGCTCTTTTTCTCCTTTCCTTATTTTACTCTTTGCACTCCCTCCCTTCCTCCCTCTTTTTCAGTCTGCACCTCTCAATCATTCTGTTCCCACTTTCTTTTTCCCTTTTTTCCTCCCCAATCAATTTTCTTACTTTTCTCTTTCCCAGCCATCCCCATCCCCCTTCTTTCTTTTCTTTCTTTGCTTATAATACCAAAAACAAATGTACGAGGGCTGACAATAAAGTAAGGTCTCCAACGCTGCAACTTCGCCGGATCACGCGCTAGGCGAAATCTGGCAACACCGCCGTGTTCCTTGGTTCCCCCACTACCACTTTGCTGCTGGGTGAGGCTTCCCCGACCGCTCAGTCTTGGCTGAGCAGCCGTCAACGATGGAGGTACCCCTCGCGTCAGCGTCCAAGTGCGAATTGCGTTCTGTAATACGTTTTTTGAGTGCGAAAAAGGTGACACCTATTGAAATCCATCGTCAACTAGTTGAAGTTTACGGGGAAAAGTGTATGGACATAAAAAACGTGCGTAAGTGGAGCCGCGAGTTCAATTTCGGGCGCACTAATGTTCACGACGAGGAGAGAAGTGGCCGACCGTGCGATTGTTCAAGCAGTGGAGGCAGAAATGCTCAAAAACCGCCGTGCGACAATTAGAATTAGAAGCTTGGAGGAGTGTGTAGCAGCGAAACAATCCGTCATATCCTTGTGATCAAATTGCAGTATCACAAAGTTTCTGCCCGATGGGTGCCGAAACACCATGATATGGCGATTGGGTCGTCGTCCGCAGATCCACTACTTTAAGATTTGTTCACAACATGGACTTAATTACAAAATATACCCAAAAAAGATTATTTTACCGTCAGCATCTTTAGGCGGATGTAAAATATAAAATATGTATGTGCCTAAAATCTATATTACAAAATATAATAAATATATATATATAAATAATACGCAGTCTTATTATTCACTGACAAATCTGTTAAATTGTTTACTTAACGGTAATATTATTCACGATTTTTGATTTAAATCATAATTTGTACCATTTACATTTTAGATAGTTCTCGATATCCAATTAATATACTTATATTTTATGTTAGTATAATGAAAAATAACAGCTCATGGAGCTGTCAAAATTAGTTTGAATAATAATTGAATTGAATAATAATAAATTTAAATTTGTACATTGAGTTTTATTTGCCTCGCTCAGCGCCACTTCTTTTTTCCAACTATTCTTCTCTTCTCAAAATTGCTCATAAAAAAGTCTTATTAGTTTTAACCATATCCGAGTGGGTTATGCCTGGCTTATGTGAGGGCGACCTCACCGACCGGCTCGGCAGATCGGAGTATTTTTCAAATTTAGTATACTTTAAATCAATAAGTTACTGTTGCTATATTCCTATTCCTGGAATAGATTATTGATTTGGAATAACGGAACATTAATGACATTAATTTACATATAAGCACACACCCTGTATAACAATAAATGTATTATGGCGTTGATGTATTATGTATTATGATTCCGAAGTAATAAGTAAAAATACAGTCATTATTGATTTTTAATTTACATTACAATTTCCCACTAATTCTACAATTGTGTAAAACTATGATAATAATGTTCACTAAATACCGGCATTTTTCTAAAACAAAAAATGTTTAATATTAAAAAGTAATAATGAAAAAAAAATCCCATTTACAGTGCGTTTACTACGCACTTAAAAACACCACTTGTTTGCCACGCACATACACCAGAGGTCACCACACCGCACAACCGAGAGTCACATCGAAAATCTATAAATAAAACCCGTGCATAACCTGAAAATTTCTCAGTGTCACGAAAAACGTCAACGCCGTGTCGTCGCAGTGTTCAAGTCCAGCTTAAAATGGCTAACCGCGAGAAAGACCAAAAGAAACCCCTCTACTTCAATATGTCAGCTCTGAATCTGACCGTGCGTGTGCACCCCTTGGTCCTGTTCCAGGTGGTCGACGCCTACGAGCGCCGTAATGCCGATTCGCAGCGCGTCATCGGTACTCTGTTGGGTGAGTAAAAAATATGCCCTGTGTACATGTGCGAAAATGTGATTTTGTTTTCGGTGTATTTTTTTGTAGGTTCGGTCGATAAAGGTGTTGTTGAGGTGACAAACTGCTTCTGTGTACCACACAAGGAGCACGATGACCAGGTGGAAGCTGAACTTAGCTATGCTCTGGACGTGTACGAGCTGAACAAGCGCGTAAATTCGTCCGAGACAATTGTCGGTGAGTGCAAAAAATCAAATTAATTACGTTGTACATGTGTCATGATGCGATGGCGGCGCACGATGCGGCAAGAAGTGTCAAATATAGAAGGGAAATTATTTGATGTGGCTTGTCGCAGATTGTTGTGGTTTGAATTGTATTAATTTTTAAATTTATATTTTAGGCTGGTGGGCAACTGGCCACGAAGTGACCAACCACAGCTCGGTTATCCATGAGTACTATGCTCGTGAATGCAACAACCCAATTCACTTGACTGTGGACACATCTCTACAAGGTGCCCGTATGGGCCTTAAGGCGTACGTGTGCATCAGCCTGGGCATTCCCGGCGGCAAGACCGGCTGCATGTTTACCCCGATCAACAGCGAGGTATCCTGTTACGAACCAGAGGTAAGTTACTATTTTAATTATCCAACAACATTTAATTACTATCTCTTTTTTTAGGTTGTTGGTCTGCAATTGTGCGAAAAGACTATTGCCGTCACCAATCCAGCTCGCCCAAAGACTATTTCGCCTATGCTTGATCTGGTTCAGGTGTCCGAGGCATCGACAAAACTCTTATCTCTGCTGGAACAGGTCGTTGCTTACGTCGAGGACGTTCTCAGCGGAAAGCAGCAGCCAGATAATTCTGTCGGTCGGTCTCTGCTCGATTTAATCCATTCTGTACCACATATGTCCGTTGATCAATTCGCCCAAATGTTTAACTCGAATGTAAAGGACCTTCTGATGGTCGTCACCCTGTCTCAGCTAATCAAGACTCAACTTCAACTTAACGAGAAACTTACGTTCTTGACTACCAACTAAACCTTATCGTACAGAGCCACACGTATTTTGTTGTTTTGATTCATAATGATTTATAATAAATGGAGCCGATGGGAATTCACAAAAGATACTTCTTTTTCTGGTTTGGTAAGATTAATAGTTTAAAATTATTACTAACATGTTTGTTGATGCTGTATTTTTTTAATTTATTTTATTGAAACACTTATTTTTTACCGAAATATGTATAAAAATTATGTACTATCTGTCAGCTTGAGGTAATTTTTTGGACGGAATACAGACGGGTAGGTGAGATAAGCAGGTACATTCATCAAGTCGTTTCGCTTCGATCTGCATCTTGTTGCACTCGTGAAAACTCGGTAAAGGTGCACATATACGTTTGCACAGATTTGGAGGTGATACCCGAACGCATTTAATGGAGGCTGGCAGAGAGGCACAGCCAGGAGTAAGAACCTTTGGGCACAGATCAACTTTAGGTGCATAACACTTTTGTGGTTTTTTGTGTTTTTGTGATTCTTTAATGCATGCAGTTGAACCGGTTTGCTTGCGGGGTCTTCGAGCTGGCTCCGATGTTCCACATACTGTATTGCTTGCCGAAATACTGTGTATACCACGACTGCTTTGGTTCGACGATCCACACGGAGTTTTTGGTTGTGGTGCTCTTGCTGTGATTCCAAGTATTTTGAGAATTTCTTCTTTTCGTAGACGCTCGCATTTAGTAAACTTATTCGGTTGTTTCGGACGTGGTGGTTTGGTTTCGGGGTCATCATTCATTCGCACCGAATTGGCCATTTCCTGTCGCGAAGGCAATACTGTAGCCGTTTTCGTGAATACCTGATAGGCTTTTTGCAATTGCTGCTCCTGATGACTACTGCGATATGTCCGAATCGGCGTAGACGGTCGCATTAGAACAGGCAGTACTAAATCCGAAATTTGTCTACCAAACATGGTACCAATTTTCTGTGACATTTTAAATAATTTTTAAAAACAGAAATAAAAATTTAAATATAAATTGAAAATTTCAATATTTCACATGAATTTTGATTGTGGTTTAATAATTAATTTTAAGTTTATGCAGTTTGAAGGCAAATGGCTACCTAGATGTTTAGATTTAGAATGTAAACAATTACCGTAAAGGGAAACTGAGTGATATTTCTAAAATACAATATATATATAAAATACAACAATTTTTTGAATTACTAGAATTTATTTATTTTTATTCATCAGTTAGATCTTTTTTAAAATGGATTAATAACATATATCTTTTATAAAAGGGATGACAGATCAGGCTTTAGATCGCGGCGCTAGATCATACCTATTTCAGTAAGGGGAAGTTAAAAATTGTATTAAACATTTTATTTTATTTTTTTATTATAAAATGTTTCAAGGAATTATTCAAAAGGTGTTGGTCATAGTGTACTATTCCCTGGTCCTCTATCCGCCATTCCAAAATCCAAAATTGTTGTTCTCCCAAAGAATGGTTCAAATTTCCGCTATCCTAATGTATCGCCGATATTTTTAATATTACTTTCATTTTTATTCTGTTGTGTTTTGGATTTTGTTTGGAGGGTTAAAGTTTTAGTGGAGGTTTGTTGTGGTTGTTTTTGATGTTTTAAGTTTGAGTCTATTTTTATATTGTAGGTTTTATGTTGAAGTTATTAAGTTTACACGATCTGACAACTCATTCGTACTGAGGAGGGGTAATTTCCTTCAATATTGGCTATATCTTTTTTTAAATAAAGCATATATTTCGGACATTTAATATGTATTATTTATTTATGGCCATCACAATACTAAAATACTCGTCGGTCAAAATCTCGTCGATCTTAATACCTAGTACTAGGGTCTCATTATAGAGGTTAGCTTTTATGGCACCAAAAATAAGAACTTAGTTCTTGACACTCTTCGGTCAATCGCCTCGTAAAGAGAAGTGTCAGACATGACAAGTAAATACATGTCAGCAGGCTGGCTGATGCAGCAGCAAGGCTGGGGACACATGGGGCACAACGGATAACAAAAGAGCTCACAAACCACACATCAATCACGAGGCACACTGATAAGGATATCTACGGTAACCCATTGTTAAATGATAGTAAACAGCTGAAGAGATGGAGCGAGCTCTTTGAAAAAATGCTCAACAACGAGGTGGTGCATGAAATCCAAAAACTTCGTCGAAGAATCGTGTTCATCAGCCGCCGCCAACTAACCTCAATCAGTCGGCCTCGCAGCCTCAGAATTGTCCGGTTTGGGTGGGTTCCTGCCATAAGGTATACCCAACGTCCCCCCTGGGAGGGCTCGATATAGCTCTTGAAACTTGGTAGTACCGAGGTACTACCTACCAGTTGGGTTTTTCTGCAAGGTCGAACCCCTCACTGGTGAGAGCGGGATCTATCTACTCCCTTACCAGCTATGCAGGCTGGCGCCCGAGTTATTCTGTGACGTAACTCACCGCCGGGTGGTGCTGCTAATACTGCTCCACCCTAGTCGCGAATTTGACTTTAAACCACAGCC
>JANSTU010010516.1:0-15720 GCA_027564075.1 Bolitophila hybrida | reverse complement strand
TTTGTATAGACTCTAAACTATTAGAATGCACTGCGTGACTTGGATTCCATACAACCGAACCATATTCCAAATGTGATGCTGTGTAGATTGGCATTTTAGAGCATAACAAATGATGCTTCTTAATATACAAAATATGCTCTAAAATGCCAAAATATGCAAAAATATGCACTAACAAATTAGGCTTAAAATAATCAGCTTAACACAAAATACATTTGTATATACTTTATATGCCTACACGACGTCTCAGAAAAACATGCATTTACATATTTTTGGTGGCCCGAAATTACAAACATTAACAAAATAACGTCTTTATTGTTAGGAAATATTATTAAATTATACTGGGTCAATTTGACTATGATGAATTGATGTTAATACCGACATCTATATATTTCCGTATATTTTAACTAAATCAAGATTATTTATTTGTGTGTCTGTGCAAACGCCAATTTATTGAGTTAACCCAGCTTAACCAAATGATCAAAGATTTGGCCAAAAACCCTTTTTGCAAACAGAAACGGAAATAAAATATCTGATTAAAGGATACCTCAAAGCAAAGACAAAAAAACGCCTAATTAATATTCTTTTTTTTATATTATTATATTATAATAATTATAAATAAAATAAATTTATTTTTTCTTGGGAATTTGTAATTAATTTATTAATATAAAAGAGTGCGAATTCGAAAGCAAACAGAGTTAAAAAATGCGATGGTATACAAATTGTAACCACATGTTTTAAAATGACTAAGTTGTTGGAAGAGTGTAAAAAGTGCATATTTAGAATTTTGCACTGAAATGACGCTTTTTTTTTGCACTGGTTTTGCATTTTAGGAAAAAACATGCAAATTTTAGGTGTAATTTTGGCAAAGCAAAAAGCAAAAAAGTGTGCAGATTTTTAAATTTTTGCATTGGCGTTTTCGACACTTTGCACGGCTTTTCGCACTCATTTTGCACTGTCGTGGCTTCTGCCTGTGCGTGCAAACTGGCGACTTTTTATGTGCAAATTGCGCAAAAATATTTGTCGGGATGATGTACTTAATGTACGAACAGGATTTTTGATGATCGAGTTCAGAATTTGTACTTATTCTTTTTATGTGACATTCGCGTTCGTGGAAGTTTGTGGTGTGGCGCAGAATTGTCTGATTTGTAATTGGGTGCCTGCCAAAGGTATACATCACGTCGCCCCTGGGAGGGCTCGATGTAGCTCTTGAAACTTGGCAGTACCGAGGTACCTACCAGTTCAGTTATTTTGCAATTTCAAACTCCTCACTGGTGAGAGCGGGATCTATCTACTCCCTTACCAGAATCCGGTGTACGGCATCGCACACTGGCCCTATGTCCCAAAATGGATTACAGGATCCAAGGAGATGAGACCAGTTATGCAGACTGGCGCCCGAGTTGTTTTGTTTTGTATTTTCACTAATACTAATACTGCTCCAACCTTGGTATGGATTTGAGGCACAGACCTCTACCAGTTATTTTACGGCTTGCACCGCAGGGCGACTGGTTGCACTGAGCTCGGCTGGGGGGGGAACCGCATACGTCTGCCAGTGTAGCTTTCATGTGGTGTGGCGCAATTGGAACAGCTCTTTTGTGTTATTTTATAGCTTAATGGTTTTGAAGCTAACTCTGTGTTGTATCTTTATGTGTGGGTTTCGCAGATGATTTGTGTGAACTGTTATTCGATTTTGTAGTCGATTTAGATGAGATCTAAACGTCGGTAAACTTCGCGGCTAAATTCTATTCAATTCGCTCTTCCTCTATTTCAGGAGTAAGAAAGCAGCTAGAAGATATTTCGACAATCACATGAATATGAGAGTGTGTTTCGAAGTGAATCACGTGAATCTTTGTCGCTTCTGTATGTCATGTGTACGGTTAAGGAGTTCGTTCTGCTCGTTTTCTTTAAAGCGGCAAAGTAAGCCAATATTTCTTCTGAAAAAAACGGAACGACAATTTCTCGAGTTTATTATGCAGCTTTATTGGACAAAAAAAAATGTGTAAACAATATAGTTCTTTTCAATCAATATAATGTGCAGATGCCACACAAGTATAATGATGATGTTTTCGACATGATATTTTAAAGGCTTCGAGAGATCGTATTAGTCGAATGTAGATTAAATAAAAAATATTTTGTTTTTCATATAGGCCACTTCTTTTGTTACATGATTACAAATCGCAGTTCGTTGTGGGCCTTTTAACAACATTTCAGTTGCAAGAAAAATACTTATATTTACTTATTAAATCCATTTATTACAATCATTTTGTATGTGTATGTGTGTGTGTGTTTTTTGTGTTATTTGTTAACTCAATATTATTATTTTTCTTTTATATATATGTATGTGTATTGTGTATATATATAGTTAAATCACAGCAGTCTTTTTTATAATAAAAATAAAACACGACGACTTCTCAAGTTTTACATTTTTCCACATTATATCTGAGGCGTGCTCCAGTAAATCACCCACACGTCCTCATATATTCCAGAGAAGTTTGGTGGCGTCTGCTTATAAAATTTACCAGCTTCTTTTCGCATGCGTTTCATATATATTTATATATACATAATTATATATGTTGGTTTATGTACAATACTTAATATGCTTAAACTAACAGTGGATATAGAAGAATATTTTGGATCACAATATTAATTTCTCAGCTAGATTGGGGGAGGGGGTAGGGATATATGTATAATGTTTGGTTATTATTACCACGATTACATTGCTCAATGATGAAAAGGATATAATTGTCTTGTATATATGTGTAAGTGTATATGTGTTTTTTGTTTACTAATATAATTCTTATGTATAATAGATAAGAAAATGGCAAGTCCTACTCGTGCGTGGTTAGGAGCATGGTCATTTAGCCAAAAAATGGCCAAAGATCAATAATTTTTAATATATTTTCTATAACTCGTACAAAGTATAATTATAAAAATGCAATATTATTTTCTAATCTATTATATAATCTATAAATTATAAACTATATATATATATATAATTAAACTGAACATAAAGGCTTCGCAAAGAAATGTTCATTGTGTGCATAAAATAATTTATATAATTATATATTGTGAATGGGAATGTAAAATTTATACACACATTCAATTGAACCTGAAGAAGGGCTTGTGCACCCTTATAATCAAATATGAGCAAAACTAATTAATTATATTGTTGGTTTAGATGAAAAAGAATATAGATAATATAATATAAATTGATTATAATTAAAATTATATAAACTGCATAATCTAAATTCTTAGTGATATACGAGTGCGGGCATGGAATGTGTAGGAAAGTATATAAAAACGCGTAAGTTATAGTATACTATATTCTAAACTGTGTGTGTTTTAAACGGCAAATTTTGATTTTATAACGGGGAAGCGCACGCTGATTTTTTCAAAGTGATGGTTTTCATTGTAGTTAAACAAGATGAAGAAACTGATCCATAAATGAGAAAAGAAATAATTATAGAGCTTTCTAAGATAAAAAGGCTTCCAAAAAAAAATTAAAATTTATATTCTCAACCTGAGATGCCATCTAAGAAGATTTGATAATTTATCCATAGTTTTAAATGGAATGAAAAACATTTAAGGTATTTTCTCAAAACTCCGAAATTTTAGATCAAATTGTTTGCTCAATCAATCAATCGTTTTGGTTTAGTATTTTAAAAATTAGAATTTACAAATTCTTCTGTCTTGCATTGAATGTGTAACATAAACTACACAATTTGTAATTATAATTTATATCGAAAATCATATTTTCGTGTCAGGTTTACCATTTAAAAATCGACCAATAAATATATACGCAAAAAACTTCGTGTTGTCTTATTGATAAAAATTGGTACTAAGGAACACTGAATGTAATTTAGTACAGACAAAATTTTTAGATGCGTAATTTGGTAATTATGTCCATCAACGTCATAAAATATAGATGTAGTGTTCACACTTATTCAGTCATTAGATCAGATTTTTTAAAAACTACATAAAAAAAAAAAAAAGTTTGTGAAACTTATAATTAAGTGTATGTGTGTGTATGTGTATTTGGGAATATAGGATTTTACATAAAACAACAGAAAGTAATTGTTCCAAAACATTGTCAATAAACATATAATTAAAATCTAACATAGAATAATTATAAAACACTCGTCTAGATCGGAGCGAAATACACTCTTAAACAGACACACGTACACACTAAAACCATCATTCTATACTCTTTCTTCGTCCGCTGTAATCCATATACTACCTATCATCTCGCAAATTCATTTCAATTAATACAATTCTATTTATATAATTTATGCTCTATCACTTATTCATAATGCATATAAATCGAACGTGGGCGTGACGTGCGTCTTGGAATGATTACGAAGCGATGATTGTGAAATAATCAATCTCACAAGCGCACTCTATTATGTATTCTTAAACGACATGCAAATTGCCGTGCGCATGCTCCATTGCATTTGTCACACTGTTAGCGAACTGATCAGCTGTTGACAGAGCTTACCATACTCAAACTGATCGCCAGAGATGCGTCGCATTTTAATGCCCTTGCCACCACACGTCTGCGTTTTGGCACGTCCGTCACATACCTGCAGTTCGATCTGAAGTCCACCCGAGTATTCCAAACTTAGGTTTAGTATGTTGAGCGAGGCACTACTGTTGCTGGCTAATGCAGCACAATGATCTGTGTTTGGTACGGTTTGCCGATTTAGTACAAAACCCATAGGCGGCATTTTTGAGTCTATTGTTTCTTTGATGAGCTCCAAGATTCGTGTTGAGTCCAGCAACGAGCACTCGTGTGGCAATGGAAGCTCGTAACATTCGTCGGGCATACGACTTTCGGACAGGGAGTCTGGTGATAGGCGCGAGTGTTCGCATGTGTCCGAATGTGAGTCACCGCTCTTGAAACCCGAACTAGCAGATGGTTCCTGACTGGGAGAAAGATTATTGGAATCATTGCTGAGACTATCATCACTAAAGCCTAATGAACGGTCACTTCGATCACTACCGCGACGCTCGAATGCTGTGGGTGCACATGAAACCGAACTAACTGGATCATTTCGGTGATGATGATCAATCTCAAGGCTAGATTTACGACCGACACCACGTGTTATTGATGGCATATCGCTGGCCGGCTCAGTGATCATAAGACCTTGCAATGGAATCGAATTTTGACCGTCCAAAGAGTCGTCACTTTCATGGCTGCTAGCATCGGAAAGTGCGACTAGCGTAATCTCGCTACCTTGTACGTCAGTCAGGCATATTTGTGGATGTGAATGCAGGAAGGCCGCATCATCGGTGGCTGTTGATAATGATGTCACCGGATTGAATGATACAATGGAATGGTTGATATGCGTAAGAGAGTGTTCCTCTTGGATTATGCACAGATTTGGTGAAGCAGGTGGTGTGGGCACTACGCGGACTTGTTGGGCTGGCGATAGATTGAGCGGTTTTAGATCGTAGAACTGAGCTGGTACATACCATCCGACTGTCGATGATGCGGATTCATGGCCAACGGATGCGTCCATGCTTAAGTCTAACGGTTGATTGGATACAGCATCGGATGCCGCTGATGTGCCTCTTGTTATTGAGCCACCGCCAGCTGTAGAAAGACCACCGATTCCCTTGGTGATCTGATGCAATGGTGATGTACCAGCCATGTTGTAGTATGAGGTACTGGGAGAAGAGGCACCGCTGAAACTGGTAAAGGGTGGTGGTGTTGCGGCTGGAGCTTGGTAAAAGTTTGGCGCCGTAAAGTGTTTACCCGTATTTGATGAACTAAAGTGTCCGGAAAAGCTTGGTGACACAGAGTACTTTTTTGGTAGGTGCTGCGGTGGTGCCATCAGGCCAAGGTAGTTGGCCAGCTCCAATGGAACTTTGCGTGTGAAAATTATTTGATTAGCTATATCCAGGGCGATCAGCTTGTCGGCTATTAGACGCTCGAGCATCGGTATCAGTGACATAATAACTTCTGTCGCCACTTCGATGTCCTGTGGTGGCGCCGGGTTGTGCTGTGTGTCCTCATTGAGAGCATGCTTATAGTGGCATGGAGAGGCTAAAAGATTGAATTATAGTTAATATATTTTTTTTTTTTTTAGTCAAATATTTTTAAAAAATAGAATTGTATAACAAATTATAGTTTAATTTTATATTATGATGGAATACGCTTAAATGAAATTTTCTAGGTTCGTGATGGCAGTTACACCTTTGTTTAGAAGAAGTAGAAAAAACTTGACGTATTTATTTCTTTGTGTTTGACTGCCTCAGTTTTTTTTTAAATTTTCAACTTTAATGTATTTTTGCATTATACCTTTTTTCGAAATTGGTTTGCAATCTAAAAATAAAGTTCCAATAAGGACACAATATTTTGCTAAAATTAGAAATTAATAACACTCTTTATTGCTCAAAATTAAAAAAAGGAAAAATAATTAAATAATTTTTTTTTATTTAGATTCAACATGGCGAAGAATCTTGAAATCTTTTCGCGATTGGTTTTTTTTCTATTTCGTTTACACACTAATATTCAATAACAATAACACACAGTAGCAATATTGACGCGATACAATTTATATGGTAGAAAAACATGGGGAACTAGTACCCCATAAAAGTATAGCGACATTAACGACCATCGTGTATTTTATCAAAACAAACAATTCCGAGAATACATACATAGCTAGCACAGCGCCGGTTTGTGTATTGTTTCGTATGCGAACGGCCTATATATTATAATATATTTAATGCGCAAACCCGCATGGGGTACTGTATGCCCCAAAGACAGATGCAGGGTTAATTTTAATAATTATATATTTAAAAATAATATACAGTGGCGGACAACTAATTGGAAACGACATATTTTAATAATTATTTTTATATATTTATTGTACCAGAAACTATTTTAAAATAGCTCAAATCAAAGGGTCAAATGAAAAACATATAATTAATCCTAACTAATTGGAAACGCAAGATTTGTGTGCAGTTATAGTTTATTCTGTTTAGTGTTTAATGTATACCGTAATATTGGATCGGTACAATAAAGGGGTTGCCGCCCATAATTCCGTTGTATTATTGAAGGTAAGCAATTTTAAAGAAACCTGGAGTATTAAATAAGA
The DNA here is from genome assembly GCA_027564075.1 of Bolitophila hybrida. Taxonomy (NCBI): domain Eukaryota; kingdom Metazoa; phylum Arthropoda; class Insecta; order Diptera; family Mycetophilidae; genus Bolitophila; species Bolitophila hybrida. The sequence continues at coordinate 8,623 of JANSTU010010516.1, read as the reverse complement.
CGGTATTTGATGCTATAAAGGTTAATAATAGAATTAGGATCTACTAAAATCCCACTTTTGTTGAAACGGCCTATCAAATCTACTCTAAGGAAATCTTTAAAATATATATAATAATAAAAACGAAGTCAAACATTTACATGGTTAATACATCTCACGTCGATACACATTTTTAGAATTATACAAAATAATATATATATTTTTTTTTATATTTCACAAAACGTGAAAACTAAATGAAAGCTCTATTTTTTTTATAAAAATCCAATTGTTGTTTTAAAATTTAAATAATTAATGGAAATAAATTTATTCAAATTTTATTAGCATAAAAATCACATACCTGGCAAACTAGTCGAGTCCAACGGTGGACTGGGTGTGACAAGCAGATTTCTGGGTGCAAAACATTTCTGAAGCATATGGTACTCTTGCAATGGTCCATGATTGTGAGACTTCGAACCCTCGGAGGCACGACGCACTGGACTATAACGACCTACAAAAAATGCAAAAAACACAATAAATGAATTATAAAAACAAGAAAATAAGTTCGGTAGTTATGTGCTTTAAAAATATTACAAAAAAACTACTACTGGTCATTATAAAAACAGGTATATATTTATTAGATTACGCTGCGTCCCATCACCATTATACAACATTACACGGATAAAACTTACCAACTTCCTGCACGGTGGGCAATTTACACGCACGCCCGAAGCGACGCGATGTAGCTGGTCCCACCACCAACACAGACGGCGGTGGTGGTGCCACGGCATTTGTAGACTGTGCTGTAGGTGGACTTTGGGATGGCCCACAGCTGACACCTTGCATTTTAAGTGCTGGCGGCAAATAGTTGCGATTCATTCGGGCCTCTACCTCGCGGACCAACTCGGGACTGATAACTATGGTCAGCGAAGTTGTACGTTACAGTGGACGACGTGCGGGGATGGTGGGTTACGCATTGTTACGAACAACCAAAACAAAGCGCAAACAACCGATATGGGTATAAAAAAAAGAAAAAAAAACACAAACTAAATTAAAAAAACAACAACAAAACATATTTTAAATAATACGACTAAAAATAATGCGATAGCTACAATACGATTATTTCGTGAGGGTGAAGTGCATGCAACGTGCGGCTGAGGGTGGTTGTATTAAACAATAATTTACCTGGTGGTCTTTCCATTACAGTGAGAAGTCCAGTGCGCCGAGTGCGACCACCTGATGCCGAGGGTGCTGGAGAGTGTATCTGCGGAACATCGACAATGTTCTCACTTACGGGAAGAACCGGTGAGGCAGCAATGTCTTCAGTACATCCTACAGTGTGACGCTTTGAACATCCGCGTCCATGCATGTATCTATTGGATTTGTTGAATTATTCAGATATCTTTATTGTTTGTATATTCTGAGAATATACCTCTGAATCTCATCATTTGACTCGTCGGCACCTTCGGCTATTGTTACATTTTCAGATCGCGCATTTGATGCTGGTGCTGTGGACTCTACGTCCATGCCAACTCCTAGGCAATCCCGTGAAGTGGGATTACTGTACGTATTGTCAACAACCAGACCATTTCCACTGGTTGTCGGATAGTAGATGTGTAGATTTGCTCCACCATCGGAGGCGCGTCGTCCAAATGAACCTGTAAATTAGAGAGAAACAGGTTTATATATAAGCAAATCATATGATTGGTTTAAACACTTACTGGCTTCCATCACTGTTGGTGGCTTCAGTAAATGCTGGTTCTTAATCGTAAAATTGTGTAAAGGCTGATTTTGCAACATTGGCAAGTTTATAGGCAAATGTGGGCCCGTATTGGTGTCGTATTTAAAGCTGATTGGAATGGCTGGATTAACAAGTGCCTGTTCGTGCGCTACATCGCCTGGTCCAACTGTATGGCGACGTGCACTGTTTTGCATGTGTGCTGATGGCGGCGTGGGCATTGTATGTGTCATTTGCAGCGTGTTGGAATAATATTGCTGGTCCATCGAATTCTCAGAGTGTTGAGCACGAGTCGTTGCAGATGTTGAACCATCAATGTCCATATCAGCAAATTTCTCCAGATCATAGCCGGGATCAGAACTGGCTGAGAATGACACAAAGTTGCTACTGTCACTGCTCAGCGGACTTAGGCGTTCTACGGACTCGTTTGCAATGATCATTTCGCTGTGATCTACAATGCCCGTCGTAATGCTGGCTTTTCGTGTTCTACAGAAAAGATAAAAATATATTTAAAATATATAATTTAAAAATGTATTATATCACTCAATTAACCTTGTGGAGGTTATGCTTCCCAAATGCTGTAAACTCTGCTGTTCATTGCGCTTTTTGTTCAACTTGTCAACTAGTAGATTGTATATGGCATATATCGAATCGAAACTGTTCTGCGTAACGGACGTAGAGATCTCATCGAAAGTTAGATTTGGTAGCTGCAACATACTCGCAACAACTACATTGTCTAGGCACTTTGGCTCAATACTGACGGGCTGTCGTGTCTCCTCAATGATCGCTGCGTGTAAATTCATCCAGCGGTGCCCAGATATCTGGTTGAGCGTAAAACGACGCTCCGGCTCCACGACCAGCATGTGCCGGAGTAAGTGTTCACAGTCTACAATATATAATATAAAAAAATAAATCAATATTATCTATTTCTGAAGTATTACCCTGTGACATAAAGAACGGTATCCTAAATTTCCCTAAAACAATGATACTGCGTAGTTCATGCAGTGTGGTACCGTCAAATGGCAGAGCACCGCAAACAATGACGTATAGTACAACTCCTAAACTCCAGATGTCCGCCCGAGGTCCATCGTACTCGAGGCCCTGAAATACTTCAGGTGCAGCATAAGGCGGAGAGCCACACCAAGTTTTTAGATGTATGTCAGGTTTGAATGTGTTACTAAATCCAAAGTCAGCCAACTGTAACAAGTAAAGTATTAGACAAACATTGAAAATCAATTATAGACACAATTTAACCTTAATGTTCATGTCATTGTCCAGCAACACATTCTCGGCTTTGAGATCACGATGTACGATGCCATTGCTGTGACAGTAGTCAAGGGCAGAGACTATTTGAGAAAACACACGGGCTGCTTCTTCCTCTTTCATACGTCCATTTTCTACGAGATGGTCAAAGATTTCTCCACGCGATGCGTATTCGGTTACCAGGTAGATAGCATGTGAAGACTCCATTACTTCGTATAGTCTGGTGATGTGCTGATGATGCAATCGTTTCAAGATCGAGATCTCGCGATACGTCTTGGCCAGATTGTCCTCGTCCAAACGGCGTTTGTCGATAATCTTTATTGCCACCTTAAATAAATATAAGAGGAAAAACACGTGTTAAAAACGTGAGCTACATGGGGCGCATGTCTGCGCGACAGTGAAACACGTGAGCTTTTCTAATATAATTTCATCTGTCTCACGTTTAATGGCGTTTCTTTTATGTGGCTTTCTGTTATGCATCTTTATATCTTTAAATAAATGAGGGTAAATTTAAATTAATAATTATAATTTTGTACAACAAATATTGTATAGATGGATAAAATGTATTATTAGATATATTGTATATACAAATAATGTTCCACACATCATATTGAATATATACATTGTAATGTATATTTATGTTTATGAATCATATTAAATACATAAATTGTAATTGTAATTTGATAGAATGCATGTTTTTAATATAAGTGCAACCAAAAATATTGCACAAACATAAGAATGACCTATCCCAAACATTGAGATATTACTTATAAAATTAAAAATTTATTTAGGCAGTTTTTATCAAAATTTAGTGTTTTAAATATAACATGGGTCCGATCTGATACTGCGTGTCTAGATTATGTGTTTAAATGTTACCAGGAAGGATGTACACAGTGCGATCAAACTATCATAAAACTTTAACCATAAATTTGCCATGAAAAATACAATCGAATGGATCATTCAAGTGACGTCATTAGTATAGTATAATCCCCACTGGCTGAAATCAATTGTAACTGGTGACGAGACATGGTGCTTCCAATACGACCCAGAAACAAAGTGGCGGTCAGAAGGAGATTCTTTACCAAGAAAAGTGCGTCAGAATAAGTCAAAAGACAATGCTCATTTTCATTTTGTGATTTGATTTGGCTTCGTGCGACTTTTTCCTTTTCCGGAAACTTAAAATGCATCCGAAAGGATGCTATTTTGAAAATCTGGACACAATAAAGGCGGCCGTTACGCGAACAGTGAAGTCTATTCCAGTAAATTGACGTGAAAACACATTCCAATCACTTTTGAATCGCTGTCAACGTTGTATCGACTCGGAAGGGGACTACTTTGAATAAACATTTATAATATTTGAAAAATATAAAGCCATTCGTTTTTTATTACCAAAGACTTAGGAGAGTTGTCACATTGTGTATATAGATTCCAAAAACACCACGATAAAATATTTAAAAAATAAATTACTTGTCTCAAGCAGTTCCGCATTCTGAAATATTTTACGGATAATAATATATGGTAGGGTGAACTACAACTTTTGGTGGTGAATTAAAATTTTGTATGGTGTAAGTTGATGAGGTGTAAATTTTGTTTATAATTGTTTGTTTAATTTATTTATTGTGCGAGATATATCTTATTAAAGTTAAATATGTCGAGCTTTTTATATTTAATATGTTATTAAAAATACGACAATCGTGTGCGATTACATTCTATGGGCAAATAAAAAAGCTATATTTGAAAACAAATTTTGTATTTTGCATACAAATCCCATTTGATGGAGGAGCTTTAATGTCACAGCAAATGGGCAATATTGTTTTATGTACATAAATAAAATAAAATAAAAGATAGATAGAAAATGTATTGTCTTTTACACATTTTCTTAGTGTGCATTTATTCAAACATTCAAACACTCTAATTAACTCTTTAATCAAATGATGAAAGTATGACATTCTTTTATTGATTTTATTGGCTTGCAAAGATTCAACATTCAACTTTGTTTTATCATTTTTTATTTTCTAAACATCCTTAAAAGGCCAGATTAACATTAGGACCATCCATCCCCGAAGTGCAAAAGGTAGATTATGTAACATTTTAATTTTGTCATAAATTCAATGAAAGGGGATTTAAGTTCATCTGCTTTACAATGGCCAAGAAACAATGACCAGCAAAATACGTTTATGTTTGTTGTATCGCTTCTTAACTTCAGTTAAAGTGGTTATTTCATCGAAAAGTAAATGGTGTTTGTTTATCTTAGATCATCGATCAGTTGTTCGAGTAATTATTATGGGCCGATTTCAAATTGAACGACTTATTTAACTTTGGTATCAGACATTGAGAAGCTGCCATTTTGGCATCTGTAAACGGTGATGGGAACTTCGCCTCGCGGACATCATCATGCAGTCACTTTTGACTTTGATTTTGACGAATTAACTACCCTATGCATGTAATTTGTAGAATTTCCAACAATGGACTTTCACTCCGCACACATTCGTGCTTTTTTTAGTGTTTGACCCAGCGGTCAGGATTAAATCAACCCCGCGATTTAATCTTGACCGCTGGGTCAAACACTATAAATGTTTCCGCGGGATTTAGACCCATTGTATAAAAGTCATTTTTTTAAATTAATGTTCGTCGAATCAAAGTCCATTGCGTGGAATTACAAACATTTATACGAATGTCCGCGGGATGAGAGACCGCAATGTGAAAGACCGATTTTTTTTAAGTTTCTATGTACAAACATAATGCGGGTCTGTGTTCAATATTTGTATGCCAGAAATGAAACTGCGCGTGCAGTGTACGAAGTTCATGCGAGTAAGGTGCTTATAGTTTTACCGCCAGCCAAATGTGTAATTAAAAATGAAATATAAATATAAATATATATATCCACAAACAATATATGTTGGACTTATTACAATTTGCGAGTGTTGATCCTGTCGTTATGACTACCCGATAAGAACTTTTTTGATTTCTGGCGTAAGAGCAATCAACGCTTTATTTTATTAAATATTTAATCCTTCTCGTGTTCAAATCAATATGTACATAGGCTATTCTAAGAAAGGTTTTTTTTGCAAACACTAATGCCTGACACTGTCTATCTATGCAGGTGAATAACCTGTTGATGGTTAATTTTATCTTTGGGAATTCATTTTGTATATAACCTCTGTGGCATAGCCCTTATATATTACATTTCATAATCCACCATAATATCGCCCTCGTTATGTAAATTACAAAATGACGGCAAAGGATAACAATGTAATTCTTATAATGCAAACTTGAACAAACTTTGGCATTGTAGTTGTGCAGTGTGTGCAGGTGTCCTTGTTGCGTACGCGATTTAAAGGACAAGCGACTGCAAAAAGTGATTATATTATACGTATACATACAAAGAAGGTCCTTGCACGCGTGGAATTTTGTGTTTATCACATAACTTATAAAATATATACTAGAGGTAAATACTTTCAGGACGTGTTCCTTGAAATAATCATCTACTTAGTATGTGTTATATGGCCTTAATAATTCTAAATATTTTTTTATTTTATGCTTTATATTATGTGTTTATGAATATATAATAAATATGTAAAATATACAAATATTTAAATATTCGTGAATTAATTACATTCTCCTTATCATGCTCATGTATAGAAGAAAAGTGTGGTCAAGCATATATACATATATAAAAGACTAGTGCGCAAAACGTGCCCTAAGACACATGGCCTATCCACACAAAATAACGAATCTATCAAAAGTCCGCGCAAGCTCTTTAGTGTGACTGTACCATGCCTAAGTGCTCTGACACTGTGTGGCCAAGTGCTTTGTCCTAGCGTGCTTTTGTGACATCAGCAGACTAAACATCAGCCGGAGACAAACACACACATATATATATATATATGTATATATTAATTATATTATATATTCTATTCCATCTTATTAGTATATTGGTATACGCCATTCATTCACACACGAAAGAGGCACACAAATACGAGCGCATTCTGAACGATGACTTGTTGACGTAATTTTTGTAGATTGATGCTAATGGATAATAATTGATTATGACAAATGCTTTGATATACATGAATTTCGAGCGCACGCGGTTTATTCGCGTGAGGAGCTTATGTATAATACATACAAACTTAGAGGTCTTCGCGGCCCTGTTAATTGTTTGGGTTTCAGGTATTAGGCAATTGATTTCTTGAATTCTTGAAATATTGTTTATTTGGTCATTTGCATACGCGATATTAGTTTATTAAATATTCATCTACAAACATTCTTATTTACGCAATTAGAAAATTGTAGATCAAAATACAAGCATTTAGTTGAATTGACAATAACAAATATGAAATATTTGCAAGGTCGATTAAGGATTAAATTTTGAAGAAAATGAGCGGCACGTGAACAAATCTCTGCGGGCTGATCCATTTCTTCATATTATAAATATTGTGAATGAAGACGTTGTCATTATTTACTATATTGTTCAACATGACGCAAATGTTCAAATGTTGTTTGTTTTTCTGTAAAATGTTTCTTGTTTGTGTTATGGATGAAGTGTAGTCATACCTATGGCCTTATAAAGCCTATATGCATTCTTATAATAACATTGTTTTAATACGATAGTTACTTGCATTTTAAAGCATCTATAATTAATGCAAAATGCAGAGTGATAATGTCCTGTATGATGGTTAGTCGGTTAGTCTTATTTTGTATGTCAATCATCGAATGTCAAACAGAAAACAAGCACTCCTGTCATATATATTATATATTAGTTCCTTTAATCTCTATTGCGGACATAGGGCACCAACAAAGGAACGGACGTCAAAGCCTTCATCGCTTTTCAGATTTCACCAGCTCACGTGCGACTGTGCGTCATCACGTCGTTTTCGATCTACCTCTGCTAACAACTTCCTTGCGGTTCCATTGCCGTGTTTGAGCTGCAGGATGCATATATGCCCAAGATTCGCCTCAGCGCAGAGGCTCGAGCATAAATCATTTTCCACGTCTTGCAACCCGATTTAACGTTGGAGCCGAAAATTATAAGCTTCGTGCGCTTGGACAGCTGAGCATTGCATAGGCAGAACGATCTTTGTTGATTCGAGCACAGATATCAATCAGATATCAGAAGTAGTAGAATTGCACCCTCTTTTACTTATTATATTATTGAATATTTTCATAAAACTATAAAACTTTAGGATGCAAGAAGGCGCGCTTGAGTGTGAATATATTTTTTTAGCATAATCATGTGCCCAATAGCCTGTTTTTACAATTTTTATGTTTTTTTTTGCAATTGATATATTTCATCTTTAATATATGTAAATTAAGTATATTTTCCAAGGATTAATTAAGAAGTTTGATTTTGGATCAATATACTCGTATTATGTTAGAAAATATTAAAAAAATGAAAAAACAGATTATAAATGTAACAATTCTGATTTAAATAATATTTTTTTTTGAATTCCATTTATACATTTGGAATGTTTTTATAAAAGTTTTTTTGCAAAGTGTATCCTTTTAACCCTTTGACGAACCAGAATTGTCCGGTTTGTACGTGGGTACATACCATAAGGTACCCCACGTCCCACCTGGGAGGGCTCGATATAGCTCTTGAAACTTGGTAGTACCGAGGTACTACCTACCAGTTGAGTTTTTCTGCAAGGT